>CAUYQU010060630.1:0-25239 GCA_963574635.1 Cheracebus regulus
AAAATATTGGTTGGCTGCTTGTTTGTTATTTTCATCCCCTATTCCTTCCTGTCTTCATCGTTAAGCACACTTATTGGCATAAAAGAGGTTTTTAATACCCATTTTTAGACTGCATTCTAGCCTGGGCAATAGAACAAGAATCCCGTTCTCTCTCCCTCTTTCTCCTTCTTTCTCTCTCTCATTCTTTTTTTCTTTCTTTTGCTCTTTCTTCTTTTCTTTCTTTCAAAAAAAAAGTCATTAATAGAAATAATGAAAAACAGGCTTAAAAACTACCTTGTTTCCTTTCACTATTTAGTTTTAAAAAAGCATTTTCTAGACATGCTAGAAATTCTACTTCTCAGGACATGAGGTTGAAATGGATGCCTGAAATTTGAATGAACCAATGGCCTTTTCCTGAGAGTGGAGTGATAAGAATGTTTTGCCCTGGTTACTATCTCTTTGGATTTGGTATAACCTGGTTATCTTTAAGTATCTTCCAGTAACATCTAGAGTGACAAGCCTAGGAAATGTACCCTACGAGTTAAGAATTCCTGGGCTGACCTCACATAGATGACGTTCTCTCTTATTATCTATCCGAATAACAGGAACGATGACATTTGACTTATCTTAACCCAGTCCAGCAGGAATGTTAGGAGACAGAACAGCAGGCAGTTTATTTTTCCCGCTGCTTTGCATTCCAGTATCCTTGCTGTTTTCTCCATATGAGCCGATATTACAGTGATATCGGTTGCTAGGCATTTTGCTGGAGCTACATGACATGTTATGTATTTTGCTAGAGGTACATAACATGTTATCTTGCAGGTAAATTCCATAGCTTCCAACTAGAATTGCTTTTTTGGAAAATGGAATTTTTCCAGGAGAAGATAAGAAAACTTAATAATTAATATTAAGCAATTTTAACAGCTTGAGTAAAAGCAATGATTATAACCGTTGAGGAGATGGTGCAGCAGATGTGAATGTTTTAGCCACCTGCAACCTCTAGGATTAGGCAGATTGAGAAAACAAGGTGTCACCATTAAGCCAGAACCTAGACATTTCAAGGACATTACGAACTTCATTCACTTGTGAAGTACCTCTGATGGTCTAACTCCAAGATGGGCAGATTGTGAAGTAAGTATTTCCCTAACTATTGTGATTACATTCCTAATGGACCTTCTCTAGTGCTGATGTTGAAGAAATAGCACAAAAAGTTTCCAGTACCCTTCAATTCTGTTGGTCAAAAATGTTTTCTTTTTCCCTTTAAAATGGACATACACTTCCAACGTAGAAGTGGTAACCTTTATGTTTAATCACATTTCCAGTTGAAGCCAGTTTGGGGTGTGGGTGTGCGTGTGTATTTATATGCATGTGTGTGTGTATATACACACACACCAATTTTATATATGTGTGTATATAGTGTGTGTGTGCGTGTACCTATGGAGAATTTTTGAGCTGGGACCTTTTTAGTGGTTAAAAAAAAAGTAAGTTTTAACCGGAAAAGATGGCCTTCTTTCCATCTAGCTATTTTAGGCTAAGAGAAAAATGAAAGACTAATTACAAATACCGTGGAGCTGAATTTCTGTTGTGCAACAGCAGCAGTAAACACTTAATAACTATAAGTATGGAAATTTGTGATTAAGGTGTCAAATTTTACAGCTCTGGTATCTGGACACAGGTGAGGTAGAACAACAAGGGGCTGACTTTCTGATAAAGACCTTGGTGTCACTATTTCTTTTTTTTTCTGAGACAGAGTTTTGCTTTTGTCACCCAGGCTGGAGTACAATGGTGCGATCTTGGCTCACTGCAACCTCCACCTCCCAAGTTCAAGTGATTCCCTTGCTTCAACCTCCCCAGTAGCTGAGATTACAGGCACCTGCCACCACGCCTGGCTAATTTTTGTATTTTTAGTAGAGACGGTGTTTTACCATGTTGGCCAGGCTGGTCTTGAACTCCTGACCTCAGATGATCCTCTCGCCTCGGCCTCCCAAGGTGCTGGGATTACAGGTGTGAGCCACTGCACCTGGCCTGGTGTCACTATTTCTACTGATTGTACAAGGGTGGCCCCTAAAGTGAGGGTGACTTGAGTTCCCAGTTCATATGTCTAGGCCATCACTACACCTCACAGTGTCTTCATTTCCTCCCTTATTATAGGTAGATAAAACAGCGTCTACTCTAAGATTGCTGGGAAGACTAAGTAACATAATCAATGTAGAGTTTCTCCATAGTGTACAGTGCATATCAATTGCTCTACAAAGGGTAGCCACAATTAATATTCAACTCAGCTCTGAGACCCTGGGCAAATCCCTTAATTCCTCTGACTCTTGGCCTCTCTATTTGTAAAATGAGAATACTGTTTACTTGCCTGCTTACCCATGGTATTGTCAGGAGGACCAAACGAGAACATGTCTTAAAAGGACTTTTAAAAAGGAGGAGTTGGCCTGGCGCGGTGGCTCACACCTGTAATCCCAGCACTTTGAGAAGCCAAGGCAGGTGGATCACTTGAGGTCAGGAGTTCGAGACCAGCCTGGCTAACATGGGGAAACCCCTTCTCTACTAGCAGGCGTGGTGGCGGGCACCTGTAAGCTACTCGGGAGGCTGAAGCAGGAGAAGCACTTGAAACCAGAAGGCGGAGGTTGCAGTGAGCCTGGATCATGCCACTGCACTCTAGCGTGGGCAAGAAGAGCAAAACTCCATCTCAGAAAAAAAAAAAAAAATTAGCCAGGTTTGGTGGCAGTTGCCTATAATCCCCAGCTACTTGGGAGGCTGAGGCAGGAGAATCTCTTGGACCCAGGAGGCAGAGGTTGCAGTGAGTCAAGGTTGCACCACTGCACTCCAGCCTGGGAGACAAGAGTGAAACTCCATCTCAAAAAAAAAAAAGAATAGGTAGCAAACCAGTTGGAAGGCAAAGCTGTACATAGCATGACACAATGGAAAACGTTACAAGGCTGCGTGTAATCAAGTGCTGGCTAGAGAAAGACAATGGTAAACACTTAGGGAAAGAAGCCTATTATGGCGTAATGTTGGGAGATAGTCCCATATAGAGACGGGGAAGGGTATTGAGCTGAGCCTTAAAGATGACAGAAGGTGGCTGGGGGGAGGTGACTCCTGATTCCACTGGCAGCTCCTGTTGGCTGATCTTTGTGGTCTCATCTGTCATTTCAGGCTGAGCTCATTGGAAGCCTCACCCACAAGCTGGAGACCCTCCAGGAGGCGAAGGGAAGCCTGCTCATGGACATCAAGCTCAACAATGCCCTGGGAGAAGAGGTGGAGGCTCTGATCAGCGAGCTCTGCAAGCCCAATGAGTTTGACAAGTACAGGATGTTCATAGGGGACTTGGACAAGGTGGTCAACCTGCTGCTCTCCCTCTCGGGGCGTCTGGCCCGTGTTGAGAACGTCCTTAGTGGCCTTGGTGAAGATGCCAGTAATGAAGAAAGGGTAGGTGGCCTAGCAATGCAGTTCAACAAGTTCTCCCTTAGAGTCCACATACAGAGAGGTGGGATTAGATGCCATCCTTTCTCTCAGGAATATATGGGGCAAATCTCTTTGGAGCAGGGAGAGAATACATGTATAGATAACCAAGAAACAGAGAAGGCACTTTCTGTGTCAAGATGTAGTGCTGGCTGGGTGCAATGGCTCACACCTGTAATTCCAGCACTTTGGGAGGCTTAGGTGGGCCTCCTGAACTGCTGAGGTCAGGAGTTCAAGACCAGCCTGGTTCACATGGTGAAACCCATCTCTACTAAAAAATGTGAAAATTAGCCAGGCACCATGGTGCCTGCTTGTAATCCCAACTACTTGGAAGGCTGAGGCAGGAGAATTACTTGAACCCAGGAGGTGGAGGTTGCAGTGAGCCAAGATCGTGTCACTACACTCCAGCCTGGGCAACAGAGCGAGAGTCCACCTCAAAAAAAAAAAAAAAAAAGCCAGGTGCAGTGGCTCACGCCTGTAATACCAGCACTTTGGGAGGCCAAGGTGGGCAGATCACAAGGTCAGGAGTTTGAGACCAGCCTGGCCAATATGGTGAAACCCTGTCTCTACTAAAAATACAAAAATTAGCCAAGTGTGGTGGCAGGCGACTGTAGTCCCAGCTACTCGGTAGGCTGAAGCAGAAGAATCGCTTGAACCCAGGAGGTGGAGGTTGCAGTGAGCGGAGACTGTGCCGCTGCACTCCAGCCTGGGTGACGGTGAGACTCCGTCTCAAAAAAAAATGTAATGCTGACACTTAAGGCTCAGGGAATGCTTGGAAAAGTAAAAAACACAAGCACCAGAGTTCCTTTCCTCCTAGCTGTGTTCCTTCCTTTCCTTCCCAAAAAGATAAAAGCATGCTGAGTACATTACAACAGGGAGGGGTCGGGGCACAGGCTCAGCTCCAGGGCATCTCACATGAGGGCCACAGGCACTTTGTGAGGACACACCCTCTCCTCGAAGGGAGGGCACAGGGGGACGGGTAACAGTGCTGACACCGCTGGAGACCGTTCACCAAGAACTTCCACCTGTCAGGTACTGCCAGCTTATGCGCCATGTCATGGAATCCTCACAACAGCCCAGTGAGGAGGCTCGGACAGGAGTCCTGCTGTAGACCCCAAGCTGTGTCACTACATTGAACGGAATTCCAGAGCCACAGAGCATTCTTCATCTGCTCATCTGTACAGCAAATAGTTACTGGGGGTCTAGGCACATGGGATACATTTGTGAGCAAAGCAGACAGATCCTGCCCTCCTGATACTGAACAACAAACAGTAGACTATTTTATATATGTGTGCACATAGTACGTGTATGTATACATGCTAGAAGATGGAAGGTACTCCAGCCATGAAGAGGGGCTTCTTTTCTTGTCTATGCTACCATCCTTCTTTTTCTTCCTTTTTTTTTTTGAGACAGAGTCTCTGTCACCCAGGCTTGAGTGCAATGGTGCAATCTAAGCTCACTGCAACCTCTGCCTCTCAGGTTCATGTGATTCTTGTGCCTCAACCTCCTGAGTAGCTGAGATTACAGGCACATGCCACCATGCCCGGCTAATTTTTGTATTTTTAGTAGAGACAGGGTTTCGCCATGTTAACCAGGCTAGTCTCGAACTCCTGACCTCAGGTGATCCACCTGCCTCGGCCTCCCAAAGTGTCTGGGATTACAGGTGTGAGTCACCACACGTGGCCTACCACCTTTCTTTTTCATTGCTCTCATAGACTCTCCAATAATTTATCCTACTATACATATTGCATTAAAAGGAAAGATGTCCTTTTTCAAATAGGTTTTAAAAGGATTAGAAAAAGTCTGGAAGCTAAGCATTTAGGAAAGTCACTCAGCATTTAGGAACTCTGCAGCGCCACTCTCAGCATCTACCTTGTGTAAATGTGCTGAGCCAGCTTCCTTATCTAGAAATTTTAACTCAGAAGTGTGTCCTTTCCTCCTTTCTTCTGCTTGACAAACAGCTAACAGTAGCCTGTCAAATATTAGGTGCTGTGTGTGCTAGGGAAAAATGCTGACCAAAACACAGGCCCCGCCCTCCAGGAAAGCAGAAGGCAGGAGCAGTTGTGTGCTGGTGCTGAGCATAGTGAGAAACTCGGCCATGAAACACTTCTCAGGTTGGGGAGCGTAAGGCAGGAAAGACTTCACACAGTGGCGCATGAAGACGGTTTAGAAGGACCTCTTAATTATAAGAGGACTGAGAGGGGAAGGGCCTCAGCGTTTAGAAGAAATACCATGGACAAAGTCAAGAAAGAGACGCCACGTTTACGAATCGATTTGCCCGTTTGGTATGTCTAGAACATACACTGATTGCTTGGTTGGTTTTAAAAAATAGTGAGCTATAGGAATATTAGAAACGGACAGAAAGTCCATGGCCCCATCAAAAGGGATAAAGAAGAAAGTTAAAAGAAGGTATGGGAAACCAGGAAGGGGTAATGAGGACTCTCCCCTTACCCCTCACCCAGAGCTAGCATCAGCAGGGAAGCCATTATGGGCCTCCTCAAGTAGCAAGGGGATTGGAGCCCTTATCAGAACCATAGCTGTAGCTGTGCTACAAGCACTGAGACCCTGGTAAAAGAATGCAACCGCCACCAACCCAAAGCCTAGCACAGAGGCAGCCAGGGATATATGCCACAATTTTTTTTCGCACTCTCCAGTCTCTTTCCCACCACTCCCCTTGGTCAAACACAGAGGGCATGGAAGCCCAGTGGATGCAACGCCTAGAGTTCAGCTTTCCTCAGCACAGGGCAGAGGAGAGTGGACCTGGAGAGCCAGACACATTATTCAGCACAGAAAATCATCACAAAGACCTTACCACAGTCATACTCAAGACTTTAGACTCCAGTCTGCAGGTAGAAAAGGGCCACGAACTAACTTCGTTACTTAGCCTGGAGGGGGACAAGACTGATGTTAAAATAACAGTTGGGAGGCTCATAATACTCTAGACAAGGCAGGTTTATGCTACTGATGCAGGCAATTGTCCTGGGGATAGAGAAGAGGGAATAAATTAGAGAATGAATTTGGATTAGCAAGGGGCATGTTAGATGAGGGGAAGAGCGGAGCAGAAAATAATTCCAGGCTTCCTGTTGGGCCACCTGGATGAATGCTCTAGATACCTAAGAAAGACTGAAGCAATTTCTAGTTAGGGCAAGATGAATTGTTCTAGAACTGAATTAAATTCCACACTTAAATGCATGCCTGCACTCTTAAATACAGGTAAGTTTGCTCACCTGAAAACTACTACAGCAGTATTGGTTTTTGTCATGATTGGTCTTTGTTAAGAAACAAACTGTAAGTAGAAATGAAAAAAGGAAGAAAAATAGTTACAGCGAGGAGTAGTGAAGACCAGGGTTGGGGAGGAGTATCTATAAGGCTTCAACTGAATCCCTAAAAAAAATTTCTAATCTGAAGCAAATATGAAAACGTGTTCATATTAAGATTTGGCACCATGACTGATAGGTACACAGAGTGATGGTCATTCTCTATACATTTCTGATGTCTAAAATATTTTATGTATTTTTTAAGGTAGGTGCTGAAAAAATTCTCAATTTTTAAATTTATATCTCTATGGTACTTTGAAAGGCATCTTCAAATTCAGTCACTCAGGGGTTTGTTTTTAGGTCTGTTTCTCTGCATAAGGAAAGGAAACTTATGCCAATAAGCCTGTAACTCTTCACTTTCCCCCGAGGCATTATTCTGTAAGATGTGACAGGCTAGTTTAGGGGAATTTAGGGCAAAGACACATGGCCTTTGATAACCCTACATAAGCTATTTGTATTGAGGTATATACTTAAGTGATTTTATTTCTTGATTTTCATTTCAATTTTCCTGAATCACTTTGTTTAAATTTCAGTAGGTTTTTGGGGAACAGGTGCGTTTGGTTACTTGGATAAGTTCTTTAGTGGTGATTTCTGCGATTTTGGTGCATCCATCACCTGAGCAGTGTACGCTATACCCAATGTGTAGCCTTTTATCCCTCACCCACCTCCCCATCTTTCCCCGAGTCCTCAGAGTCCTTTGTATCCTTCTTATGCCTTTGTGTCCTCAATAGCTTAGCGCCCACTTAAAAGTGAGAACATACAATGTTTGGTTTTCCATTTCTGAATCGCTTCACTTAGCATAATGGTCTCCACCTCCATCCAGGTTGCTGTGAATGCCATTATTTCATTCCTTTTTATGGCTGAGTAGTATTCCGTGGTGTGGAAAATACCACATTTTCTTTATCCACTTGTTAACTGATGGGCATTTGGGCTGGTTCCCTCTTTTGCAGTTGCAAATTGTGGTGCTATAAACATGGGTGTGCAAGTGTCTTTTCTATATGATGACTTTTTTCCTCTGATTAGATACTCAGTAGTGGGATTGCTAGATCAAATGGTAGATATAGTTTAGTTCTTTAAGGAATCTCCATATTGTTTTCCATAGCAGTTGTAGTCATTACATTTCCACGAGTGGTGTAAGAGTGTTCCCTTTCTACCACATCCATGGCAAATTATTTTTTGATTATGGCCATTCTTGCAGGAGTAAGGTGGCATCGCATTGTGGTTTTGATTTGCATTTCCCTGATAGAGATGTTAAGCAGTTTTTCCACGTTTGCTGGCCATTTGTCCATCTTCTTTTGAGAATTGTCTTTTCATGTCCTTTGACCACTTTTTGATGGGATTGTTTTTTTCTTGCTGATTTATTTGTAGATTCTGGGTATTAGTTCTTTGTTGGATACATGTTTGCAAAGATTTTCTCCCACTCTGTGGATCGTCTGTTTGCTGTTTTTATTTTGCTGTGCAAAAGCTCTTTAGTTTAATTAAGTCCCATCCATTTATCTTTGTTTTTGTCACATTCACTTTTGAATTCTTAGTTATGAACTCTTTGCCTAAGCCAATGTCTAGAAGTATTTTTCTGATGTTAATCTTCTAGAATTTTAATAGTTTCAGGTCTTAGATTTCAGTCCTTGATCCATCTTGAGTTGATTTTTGTATAAGGTGAGAGACAAGAATCCAGATTCACTCTTCTGCATGTGGCTCGCCAATTATCTCAGCACCATTTGTTGAATAGGGTGCCCTTCCCCACTTCATTTTTGTTCGCTTTGTTGAAGATCAGTTGGCAGTAAGTATTTGGCTTTATTTCTGGGTTCTCTATTGTGTTCCATTGGTCTATATGCCTGTTTTTATGCCAGTTTCATGCTGTTTTGGTGACTATGGCTTTGTAGTATAGTTTGAAGTCGGGTAATGTGATGCCTCTAGATTTGTTCTTTTTGCTCAGTCTTGCTTGGGCTATGCAGGCTCTTTTTTGGTTCCAGATGAATTTTAGGATTATTTTTTTCTAGTTCTGTGAAGAATGATGGTGATATTTTGATGGGAATTGCACTGAATTTGTAGATTTCAAAATTTGCCAAATTTGCTTTTGGCAGTGTGGTCATTTCCACAATATTGATTCTACCCGTCCATGAGCACGGTTATGTTTCCATTTGTGTGTGTTATCTGTGATTTCTTTCCACAGTATTTTGTAGTTTTCCTTGTGGAGGTCTTTAACCTCCTCAAGGTATATTCCTAAGTTTTGTTTGCAGCTATTGTAAAAGTGGTTGAGTTCTTGATTTGATTCTCAGCTTGATCGCTGTTAGTGTATAGCAGTGCTGATTTTTGTACATTGATTTTGTATCGTGAGACTTCACTGAATTCATTTATCAGATCTAGGAGCTTTTTGGATGAGTCTTTAGGGTTTTCTAGGTATAGGATCATATCATCGGCAGACAGCAAATCCTCTTTACCGATTTGGATGCCCTTTCTTTCTCTTGTCTGATTGCTCTGGCTAGAAATTCTAGTACAGTGTTAAATAGCAGTGGTGGAAATGTCCTATTCCAGTTCTCAGGGGGAATGCTTTCATCTTTTCCCTGTTCAATATAATGTTGGCTGTGGGTTTGTCTCCTTACTTTGCCTAAAAAGTCAGAATGGTTAAGTATAAATGTTTTTGAATTTAAAAATGATAGGCATTACCATGTTGGATAGAAAACCACATTAAAGATAATGTATGCTACAATATCATAGAAAAGTATAAGAAACTCTTAGAACATGACATTGCCATCATTGTTGAACAGAATTTCTCTCATTTTAGATTCAGAGGCCTGCAAAAGAGAACAGAAAAAATGGAAACTGACTTTTCTAGAGATGGGAAATATGATGATCCCATTGTTACTATGGATTAGGGAGAGGTTCTCAAACTTTAGCCACAAAAGAATCATCTGGAAGGCTTGTTAAAACAGGTTTCTGGGCCTCACCTCCAGAGTTTTTGATTGAGGAGGTGGAAGAGGGCCTGAACCCTTGCATTTTGGGTGATGCCACTGCTGCTGGTCCAGCAACCACACCTTGAGAACCACCGTATTACTGTAGTACTTAAGGTACCTTGATGATTATTTTTGAGACAGAGTCTCACCCTGTCACCCAGGCTGGAGTGCAGTGGCACAATCTCGGCTCACTGCAACCTCCGCTTCCTGGGTTCAAGTGATTCTCATGCCTCAGTCTCTTAAGGAGCTAGTATTACAGGCATGCACCACCACACTCAGCTAATTTTTGTATTTTTAGTAGAGACAGGGTTTCATCATGTTGGCCAGGATAGTTTTGAACTCCTGGCCTCAAGTGATCCACCTGTCTTGGCCTCCCAAAGTACCGGAATTGCAGGTGTGAGCCACCATGCTTGGCTGATGATTGGCGTTTTAAGTCTAGAATCCAAAAGCAATTGTATTCCCAGCCAATTTAAAGTAACACCCCTCAAATTGAAGCTACTCCATGACATTACAAATTAGAGAATGCTGTAATATACAATATAAAGATAAGCTGATTTTCAAAAAGTTAACCTCCTTAGAGTGACAATAGGAATAGAGCGTAGATATTTCCAGTCCTGTCAGAGGTGTCCTTGCAGGGAGTCTGGCTCTTTCCTCCTTGCCCCTGGCCTTTGTTGATGTGTCCAATTTGCCCTGGCAGAGCTCTCTCTATGAGAAAAGGAAGATCCTGGCTAGGCAGCACGAGGACGCCCGGGAGCTGAAGGAGAACCTGGATCGCAGGGAGCGGGTGGTGCTGGGCATCCTGGCCAACTACCTCTCGGAGGAGCAGCTCCAGGACTACCAGCACTTCGTGAAAATGAAGTCCACGCTCCTCATCGAGCAGCGGAAGCTGGACGACAAGATCAAGCTGGGCCAGGAGCAGGTCAGGTGTCTGCTGGAGAGCCTGCCCTCGGATTTCATTCCCAAGGCCGGGGCCCTGGTTCTGCCCTCAGACCTCACGAGCGAGCCCACTCCTACCGGGGGCTGTACTCTCAGTGCTATTTTCCCAACATTAGCCTCTCCACTTTAACCTCTTCTGAAATACCCAACCAAAAGATGACTGTTTCTGTCAACACTATTTAATCTGAAAAATGTTTCAGTACAAACCACTATTTGAACTATCTGGGTTACTGGTGTTTGTTCTGGATGAAAGGAAAAAATTCTCTCCAGGAGGAAGCCTGTTTTTTCCTTCTTGCCCTTCCTGGTTGATCTTCTGAGAGCTCGAATGCTGCTGGACACATACCCCTTTCTATTATTACTTAGTAGTAGAAAGAAAGTTAATGAGACAACTGATTGGAAGGTGTTTGATCATTTAGTTTTTAACAGGCTGAGGCAACATGGATCCGTGTGTGTCCCCCTCAGGAATGTATCCACAGTGGCCTTCCTTGCTGGTGGGCAGTGTATCCTGTTGGCAGGGTACAAGTACCATCAATGAAGGGTCTGCAACATAAAGCCTTAAAAAGACACACACTAAGAAGAAATTGTAAAACCTTGAACATTGTTATTTATATTTTTTAAAATGGAAACGATCATTATGTTTGTTGTGCTAACCACTTACTTGATTCTGTTTTGTGGTGGACGTAGATAATTACGTTTGAGCTTTGTATTTTGTGAAAACCTTAATGAAATGAATTCCAAAGATAGTCACATTGAGCGTGAAGACTTTTTTTCTTGCATTCCTGACTTGTCTTATTTTTACAAACACGAGCAGGCATTCTGCACTTCACTGGACTTAGTATGGGGGAGTCGTCCCCGGCTCTTCTTCTGTGTCACGCCTTCCCCAGGAGGAAGGCCTCATGCACCACAGTTACTGCATCATTTCCTAGTGCTTCATGTCATTATCACTGGTGGGGAAACAAAGCTAAATTTTATTAACAAAGACAACTCTCAGACCTATATAATAGGAAGAGGAAGTCCAGAATCCAAGCCAATTCAAAACGGAACCCATGCTGTTCTCCTAAACAAGATTTGGGCTAAATACGGCCTGTTTATTGAGGCTGTTTTTTAATGATGCTTTTTAAAAGAAATGTTTTCCTAAAATATCAAGCCTGTCAACCACACTTTGATTAAAAACTCCCTCCTTAACCTCCGAAGACTGATTTTGCTTTATCGTGTTTCAATAATAACATCTCAGAAGTTACTTTGTAATCCCAGTTGTAAGCCTATAAAAACAAACTGGAAGGATGAGGAGGTTATGGGCTGGCAGCCAGGCTACGTTTACAACTGCTGGAGATGGCAGTAGCCTAATACTTTAAACAAGTGGTACATCCCAGGCTGTGCTTTCAGTAGATTTGTTATTTCATATGTTTGATCTGTGGCTGGTGGCCACCTTCGTTGATTTTGGCTGACGAGTTTCATAGCAGCCGGTCATAGAATATTGGGGGAGTAAAATTTTGAAGTTAAAAAAAAAAAGAGAACCAAATATCCCTTCTCCCCCTTAGTACATGTTAATTACTTAAGTTTTATCTCCTAGGTAAGAATATCAAAATTGTAGTTTGGGTCGCCAATAGAGATGTCTTTTGATTAACTTAGAACCAAATGGCCATCCAGAAATTTCCTGTACACACAGTCAACCAAAGCTACTGCTTTATTCTTTGGAGCTTATATACTACCTGACTCCACTGATACAAATAAGACAGGACCTTGGTTTCCAGGGTCCCATGTTTTCATTCAGAAGTCGCATCTCTCAGGGAAGCAGGAGAACCAGTGACAGCATTCAGTAGCCACACGGCATGATCATCAGACTTAGGCCAACATGGGAGCCCGAAATTAACTCTGTCAGTAACTACCTGTGTGTCTTGCTGATACTGAATGAGCCCTCACAAACCAAGCCAGGTGGAAGCTAGCCAGCAAACATCTACAGCTCTTCTTAGTGAAATTCCTCAGAGGAATCCAGGGGGCTGCCAGTCCCCAACACTCTTCAAGGTGACCATTTTTTAGGATTTGACTGGGAAACATTTTATATAGTCAGTCTTTCTCAATAACTTTTTTATTTATTTTCCTAAGAAAGGGTCTTACTGTGTTGCCCAGGCTGGAGTGCCACAGTGTGATCACAGCTCATTGCAGTCTCAACCTCTGAGGCTCAAGCCATCCTCCCATGTCAGCCTCCTGAATAGCTGGGACCACAGGTGTGTACCACTATTCCTGGCTAATTTTTTGATTTTTTGTAGAGATAGGGGTCTCGCTATGTTGCCCAGGCTGCTTTTAAACTCCTGGGCTCAAGAGATCCTCCCACTTCAGCTCCAGAAGTGCTGGGATTACAGGCATGAGCCACTGCACCCAGCCACTTTTCTAAGTTACAGATGATGTAAAAGTAAGTGACTACCACAGCAGAGAAACAAGCAATGCTGCTTGGCATGCCACAAACATCTGAAAGCTTGAGACACTCCTAGGATTGTATCCATTCTGTTATGTGAAATGAATAAGGCACCAAGTGAGACTCTGAAATCTGCTTTTTAGGTGGATGTGATATTTATTGTAATAGGACTTGACCTCTGTGCTTTAAAGAAATCACTAACCAAATTTGCAAAGTTTCCTTTTAGCTAGAAATCTATGTATTTACCCCTTTCCCATTTTGCATTCTTCTCTATTTAAAAAAACGCATTTACAGTAGAAACCACCCTTTCTCCCAATGATATCTTCTGCCAAGCCCACGAATACAGTCAGGAGCATGTTGTTGGTCAGGATTTCGGGACACATGTGATGTCGCTGAGAATGTTTGCTCACAGTTAATACACAGTCTCTGTGTATGTGATCATTTTGGAGATAAACTTCCAGTCAGAAGTCAGGTGAGATAATCTTGCAATACTCCAAATGCAGATACTCCAGCCACCTGCAAAATTCCAGGAAAGGACAACATCCTGCAAGAAAATCCGGAGGCCTCCACTTCCTGGGCCATTTGAGAAGTTCCTGGGCATGTCGCTAAGTGTTGGTTGACTCAGCCATTTCTCATGCTGTTTTGTTTCTTGTGGTGGCCACTTAACCCCAAACAATGAAGGGAGGATCCATCATGAAAGCGCCCGAGCTATCGAAACCAAACATATTTCCCTTTGCTCTAGGGGAACATTTTAAGGTTTGTTTTGCACAGCTGGTTTCCAGACTAGACGATTAGCAAGTTTCGGTCCATGCCTAAGAATCAGTGGCTGTTTTTTGAGGTGAGGAGTGTGGGCTTAACTGAGGTCCTTTGAGGGAGCTATAAAGGAGAAACAGCCTGGGACAACCCAGTTTTCCAATTCCTCCGTTGTTCATAGCTCATCTAAAATCATGAGTTTAAATGGCAAATACATGCTTTAGGCTCTGCCTTTAAACTTGTATGTTACTCAGACATCTCTTATAAGATACTGGGTCTCTGGATACCTAGGGAAATGTTGGCTTTTTATTCTTATATGGTTCCAAATTTACTTCTCTTCAGTTTAATTGTCCATGATAGTCCTGGCTTCATTGTTAGGATGGAGTTATTTTCCTTTTAGAACAACATGAGTTTTATTCGCCTTACTATTAGAAAAAGGAAGAACTACAGCCAAAAATAACTTCATTTCCTACATGGTGTAAAGTGGTCAGGTGAACGTGAAGGGGCTCTTCTACACGGGAATAGATTACTGGGGACAAGCTATCTCTTGCTCCCTAACTCTTTGGGATGCACAAGATAAAATGATAAAGACCATTTAAATATCAGAAATGGACACATAAACAGTTTTCTTATTTCTAAATAAAATTTCACATTTCTTAATGGGAGCTCATTCGGAAACTAAATCATGATTTCTCAAAGTGTGGTCAAGATACAATCTGCATCAGAATCCTTGGAATGCTTGTTAAAAATACCTATTGCTATGAGATAACCAAGTCTGCTGGAATCTGCATTTCAGCAAGTTTCCCATGTTATTCTGATGTATTTAAACATTTGAGAGCCACTGCCAATCATCTGTATAGTTCCTACTGTTATGATCACAATGAGACTAGCATGAATTTAATAATCTGAAATTTTTTTTTATTTAAAAAATTGAAATTGAAGTTAAATTTAAAAATAAAAATAACCTCAGAAGTTGAAAGTCCTGTCCTATTTATTCTATTAGCTATATTGTTATAAGTTTATACTGCTACTTTTATATAATCCCCAGGGTTGTGATACAGATTTTTTTCCCCCTGTTCCTTCTTAGATCTGTTTTAAACAAAGTATGCACTTATTCAGATTTAATTGCACTAATCATTTTTCCTCAAAAGGAATCAGTTCCATCACACATTGCCAGCAATTTTAAGTTCTGCCCTGACTGAAATTAACCAACTGGCCTTTTCAGTGGGAACTTTACTGACTCAGTGAGAATCAGATTCCTGTTGGTTCAACACAAATGTTATGCTACGTGAGTTAGAACCTCTCCTGGCGTGGATTTGAAAATCTAGCTAAAGAAACAAGACTGGATTCATTTCCTCTGAGAAATGAAAGCAGCTGTCACCCAATTTCAAAACTCTAAAATCAGAATTAGGAAAGAAAAAAGTTGTGAATGAAAAAACTGCCTCATTTATTCCTACTTCATTCTATAAATTCTTCTCTAAGTGGAAAGGCAGCTGTATTTCTTGCTAAAACATCAGTATTGCTATTGCTTTACAGTGGGTTGAACAGGGGAAATGTAATATATATAAAGTTATTAAATTCTAATTAATGAGTGACTATAAGACATGAGGAAATTCTCTATGGTACCCTAGAGCTAAGGAAGAGTACTCAAGGAAAGACAAACTGGGAAAGGGTCCCAAGCCTGAAGTTCAGACCTCCTTGGAGAACTGAACTCGACCCACATAGCAGGGAACTTAGCTGGTTTGCCCAGGCTGGAGCTGGTCTGTAGTCCCTGAGCACATAGCAAGCAAACCTCTAGAATGCAAGCAGGGGCAGTCCACCAGCAACCAACGGCCTGGCTGTGTAGAGAGTGGGGGCCTGCAGCAGGCATGGCTGCTCAGTGGGAACCCTCCAGGTTACAGGTAATCCACACAGGATCTGTAGAGTGAGGAGCCAGTGTTGGCAGTAGGCCTCCGGGCACTGATGCAGCAAGAATCTTTCAGGGTTCAAGCTGGTAATCCACAGGCCCAGAAAGTGGTTATGGCCAGAATAAGGCTGAGGGTCCCAAGGCACCACCTTGTAGGCAGTGGTTGGAGCAGAACTCCATCAGATGTCCTCACACCCATACCACTAACCCAGCAGGCAGCAGCCACAGATGGCCTCAACAGCACCCCATATGGAGACAGCTTAACGTTGCGCTGCTTGTAAAGGAGAGATGCTTAAAGGGGCCCTACCCATCACCACAGACACTTGATTGAAGGGTTGATCTGGAGCTGAGAGGCAATAAGTTGAGAGCTGTCACAGATAACACTGTTCTACTTATATACCCTGGCACTATCTTCTGATATCATATATAATTTTATAGTTGCTGATTCTGTAAGAACCACTTCTCAGATAATAAAGAAAATAGTGCCCATAAAATGGACAGCATATCTCCTAAAGGAGGTGTCACAAGGAAAGCAGTTTCTCATTTATGTTTTCCTCAAATGTGCTTCATGCACCTATATTACTCAAAGTATCTACATCGGTAGATTTGGATTAAGGCTGATTTCAGAGCATGCGTAAGGTTTGTTCCTGTTAAGGTCTCTCTCTGCCTAGCTGTACCTCTGTATACCTCTGTAGATGTCTATGTCTATCTTGGTGTGTCTCCAAATATGTTTTTCTCTGCCTCAGCGTCTGCAACTGTCCTACCTTCCTGTTCTTATTCTTAACATAATTCATATTTATACATGAAGTGCAGTGGCACAGTCACAGCTACCGCAGCCTCGAACCCCCAGGCTCCGGCGATCCTCCTGCTTCGGCCTCCCAAGCAGACGGGGCCACAGGCAGGAGCCGCCACACCTGGCCACTTTATTTTATGTTTTGTTCTGTAGAGATGGGGGTCTCCCTATATCGCCCAGGCTGGTCTCAAGCAATCCTCCTGCCTCAGCCCCCCAAAGTGCTGGGATTGCAGGTGTGAGCCACCATGGCCTGGTATTTTAGTTTCTAATTTGAAAGAAAAGAATGTCACCTCATTTTAAGCTGAAAAAAAAAAAATCTAAAGACGATGGTGCAATGTTGTTTAAATATGTTTAACAGTGAATGAGACCTAGTCCTCATCTCTAATAGAACAGAATATAGAAATTGGCTTTATTTTGTAGTAATGATAATTGACTTGATAAAAAGAAACAACGCAAAGACAGCTCCTGGGCACTGGAATGAGAATTTTAAAAGGCCATCTTCCCTCAAAGATTAAAAGAAAAAATAAGAAATAGAATACCTAATCTTGTATGCAATGGTTTAGAACAGATTTATTAAAAGGCAGGAATGTAGTCTGATGTCCCTTCCAGTGAAAGTAGATAGGCAGAAAAGGAACTTATGCTTAGGACATGAAAAACAAACAACACTCCCAAGTTGACTCAGAAGGTCAACCTCAGTTTGATAATGTATCGCTGAATGTATTGCTTTTGTTTGTTTTGAAACAGACTGAGCCTGTAATCCCAGCCCTTTGGAAGGCTGAGGCAGGTGGATTATTTGAGGTCAGGAGATCGAGACCAGCCTGGCCGACATGGTGAAACCCCGTCTCTACTAAAAAAAAAACTACAAAAATTAGCGAGGTGTGGTGGTGCACGCCTGTGGTCCCAGCTACTCCACAGGCTGAGGCGGGAGAATTACTTAAACCCAGCAGGCGGAGGTTGCAGTGAGATGAGATGTGCCACTGCACTCCAGCCTGGGTTGACAGAGTGAGACTGTCTCAAAAAAGAAAAACCAATTGTAAGTCCTTCTTGCAAATGGCAGTTAAAACCTAACTAAGGAGTAATGTACTTAATGTGCTTAGGAAGAAGAAACGAAGAAAATCAGTTTACCGTGTGGTTAGGTAATGTGCCTCTACAGGTAGATGAGAGAGCCACATGTGTAGGAAGGGAGAAAGGGCAGGAAATTTGCATGTTCATCATTACTCTGGACGATTAAATATGTATGTTCACATAGCTAATTGAGAAGATATATGATATCTCTCACAAAAGTAGAACCACAAAAGTAGAACCACAGCTCTTCAGAGCAAATTCATCAGAAATCGGTAGAAAGTACCAAATCAAGACTTCTATCTATAGATTTATGGCATTCAGCAAGATGGCCAACTGGAAGCCCCTGGTGCTCCTCCCACTCACAGTGACAACCAGAACAATGAATAAACAACTACAGTTCAATAAAAATAAGTGAGGGAGAGTGCCACGGTGCATCGAGAAGTAACAGAAACCCCAGTGAGCAGAAAAACTCAGGATGGCCAAATAGAGAATGGGAGGAAATCCTGGACCTCTACTGCCCTGTTCCCCAACTGGGATTAGCTGGGAACCAGGAAGAACTTCTCCCTCTGGTGAAGAGGTAAGAAGATTCCAGAAATCCCCATCAGCACCTTGGATACCTACAAACATCATTGGGGTCCCCTGCTGTCCTCACAGGCACTCAGCCCAGCTGGGAGAGCTTCCTGGAGTCCACATAGCCTTGCTTCCCCAGAGAAGGAGCCAACACCATGCTGTGCGCACAGCCCACGTGGCTACTGTGCTATACCACCTTGGAACTGAAACTACAGCTGAAGTGTGTCTTGCTCCAGAGGTGCATAGCCACAACTCCCTTTCATCCCTGAGGCTAATCTGCCACTAAACCACCCCATCCCAGTGGTCTGACATCCCCAGGCTGAGCTGCACGTAGCTGTTACAGCCTTACCATGGGGTGAAGCATAGGTGGAGTCACTCCACGTACCCTCTCGGGCCGGAGCTGAAGTAGCATCCTGCCTCCTGGCAACAGTACCTAAGCTGTTCAGAGCAGTCACTTCCCCTGTGCCTAAGTTGAAGCAGCACCCTGCATCCCAAGAAATGATACCTTAGCTGCCACTCAGAGTGGCCATGTACCCCAGGCCTTATGCTGACACAGTGCCCTGCAGCTGAGGGAAATGGTCTCTGGGCCACCCAGAACAGTCATGCCTCCAGTCCTGAAGCAGCACAGGCCCTGGGGAATCAGTGCCTTGGCCAAGGTGAGCAGCTGCCATCCCGGGGCTGAGCTGATGTAGTTCCCCACATCCCAGGGAAATAGAGCAGTGGTTGAACTGAGACACCCTGCCCTCCAGGCCAAACAACTCCAGTACCCTGCGCTTCCTTGGGCTGAAATAGCTCCCTCAAGTCTGCACTGCTGAGATACCCCTCTTCTTGAGAAGTGAAGCTATCACTTGCTGTTCCTTGCTCCCCCAGGGCCAAATCAACAGATGTGCTCCACCATTCTGGGATACTCGTTGCCAATGCACTTGGCCTCTCACTTTGGGACACTGCTGAGTCCCACTCCCAAGGTCTAGAGGAAGGGTGTCCAATCTTTTGGCCTCCCTGGGCCACGATGGAAGAATTATCTTGGGCCACACATAAAATACACTAACACTAATGATAGATGACAATAGCTGATAAGCTTTAAAAAAAAAAACAATGTTTTAAGAAAGTTTACGAATTTGTGTTGGGCCACCTTCAAAGTCATCTGGACACATGGGGCAGACACACCATAGGTTGAACAAGCTTAGTCTAAAGTCACTATTGCATGGTCACCTTATGGGACTTGAGTTGCCACTGAGCCCTATTGGCTCAAGTTCTCAAATTGCAGGCATCTCCTGCTCCCCGGGCCCAAATCTCCAGAGCACTGTTGCTCTTCCTGAGTCGGGCCAGCGCTGTGCCCTGCACACTCGAGTGGAAAAATCATCACCACAACCCTGCCTGAGCTACAAGGGAGTGCCTGAGAGTTACAGATTCTGGCTGTGTGGGCAGCCTACATCCAACCCTGCCACAGAGAGCAAATCTACACCCCAAGAGCCAAGTGCCACAATGAGTTTATGAGACTCTGAGCACCTGCACCTCAAACCCAGTGCTGATGTAGCTGCTTGGAGACCGTGTCACACCTGACACCAAGAGGAATCCCTTTAACTAAGTCTCCCCATCGACTTTAATACAATAATCGAAGGAGACTTCAACACCCCACTCTCAGCACTGGACAAATTATCAAGACAGAAAATTAACAAAGAAACATTGGATTTAAACTGCTCTTTAGACCAAATGAACCTAACAGATATTTAGAGAACATTTCATCCAACAGCTGCACAATACATATTCTTTTTATCAGCACAAGCGATACTCTCCAGGATAAACCCCATGTCAGGCCACAAAACAAGTCTTTAAAAATCTAAAATAATTAAAATTATGTCAAGCATATTTTCTGACCACAATGGAATACAAATAGAAATCAATAAGAAGAATTTTACAAATATGGAAATTAAACAACATGTTGCTGAATGACCAATGGGTCAATGAAGAAGTTAAGAAGGAAATTAGCCAGGCACGATGGCTCATGTTTATAATCCCATCTGTTTGGAAGGCTGAGGCAGGATGATTGCTTGAGCCCAGGAGTTCAAGGCAAGCCTGAGCAACATAACAAGACTTCGTATCTACAAAATGTTTTTTAAAAATTAGCTAGGCATAGTGGCAGTCTCCTATAGTCCTTGCTACTCAGGAGCCTAAGACAGGAGGATTCCTTGAGCTGAGGCATTCAAGGCTGCAATGAACTATATGACTGCACCACTGCCTTCCAGCCTGAGGAACAGAGCAAGATCCCGTCTCTAAAAAAAAAAATAAAGTAAAAAAGGAAAAAATTTAAAAATTTTTTGAAACAAATGAAAACAAACATCATACTAAAACCTATGGAATACAACAAAAGCAGTATAAGAAGGGCATTTATGGCAGTAAACACCTACATCAAAAAAGTTTAAATGTTTCAATAAACAATGTAACAATGTATCTCAAGGAACTAGGAAAGCAAGAACAAACCAAACCCAAAATCAGAAGGAAAGAAATACTACAGATCAGAGCAGAAAGAAATAAAATTGGGACTAAAAGCAAATACAATTTAAAAAATGAAATAAAAAGTTGGTTTTTTGAAAAGATAAAAAATTGACAAACTGCTAGACTAACCAAAAAGAAGAAACCCCCCAAAAATCAGAAACAAAAAAGGAGACATTACAGACATCACAAAAATACAAAGGATCTCTAGAAACTATTATGAACGACTATGTGCCAACAAGTTAGAAAATCTGGCAAAAATGGATAAATTCCTGGACACATACAACCTACCAAGATTGAACCAAGAAGAAATAGGAAGTCTAAACAGACCAACAAGTAACAAGATTGAATCTGTAATAAAAAAGTCTACCATCGAGGAAAAGCTCAGGAATCAATGGCTTTTTTGTGGAATTCCACCAAACATTTAAAGAAGGACTAATGCTAATTCTTCTCAAACTCTTTCAGACAATTGAAGAGGAAGAAATTCTTCCAAATACATTCTGTGAGGCCAGTATTGATATTGACAGACATACGCGCGCGTGCACACACACACACACACACACACCCTATAGGCCAGTATTTCTGATGAACATAGATACAAAAATGCTCAACAAAATAATAGCAAACTGAATCCATCAGCACATTAAAGATCATCCACTATATATAATCAAGTGAGATTTATCCCAGGGATGCAAGGATAGTTTAACATATGCAAATTAATAAACATGATACATCACAATAATAGAATGAAGGGCAAAACCATATGATCATCTCAATAGACACATAAAAAGCATTTGATAAAATTCAACATACCTTCACTTTCAACAAGCGAAGTGTAGAAAGAATATAGTTCAATACAATAAAGGCCATATATGACAGACCCACAATCAAAATCATACTGAATGAGGAAAAGCTGAAATCTTTTCCTCTAAAATCTACAACAACACAAGAGTGCCCGCTTTCCCCACATTTATTCAACGTAGTACAGGAATTCCTAGCCAGAACAATAAGGCAACAGAAAGAAATAAAAGGCATCCAGACCGAAAAGGAAGAAGTCAAATTTTCTGTGTTTGCCAATAACATAATGTTATATATAAAAACCCTAAAAAGCTCTACCAGAAAACTCTTAGAACTGATAAATTCAGTAAAGTTGCAGTGCATAAAATCAACATACAAAAATCAGTAACATATCTATACACCATCAACAAAGTAGCAGAAAAAGAAGTCAAAGTAATCCCACTTACAATAGCTACCAAAAAATAATAATAAAAAGCCTAGGCATAAAATGAACCAAGGAGATGAAAGATTTCCAGAAGAAAAATGATACAACACCAGTGAAAGAAATGTAAGAGGATTTAAAAAAAAAAAAAAAAAGGAAATATATTCCGTGTTCATGGCTTGGAAGAATTAATCTTGTGAAGATGACCAGACTACTAAAAGCTATAGATTCAATACAATCCCTATCAAAATACCAATGACATTTTTCACAAAAATAGAAAAATTCATTCTAAAATTCACACGGAACCACAGAAGACTCCAAATAGCCAAAGCAATCCAGAGCAGAGCAAAACTAAACTAAACTGAAAACCAAAAACATCAAAGCTGGAGGCACTATACTACCAGGCTTCAAAATATACTACAAAGCTATAGTAAGCAAAACAGCATGATGCTGGCATAAAATCAGAGCCATAGACCAATGGAATAGAACAGAGAATCCAGAAATAAATCTACATAATTATACCCAACAGATTTTCAACAAATATATCAAGAACATTTACTGAGGAAAGGTCAGTCTTTTCAATAGTGGTACTGGAAAACTGGATATCCAGTTGCAGAAAAATTAAAGTAGACCCCTCTCACTCTGTTAAAAAAAATCAATTAAATATAGATTAAAGGCTTGAATATAAGACCTGAAACTATGAAACTACTAGAAGAAAACAGAGGGGGAAACCAGGTGCAGTGGCTTGTGCCTATAATCCCAGCACTTTGGGAGACTGAGGCGAGAGGATCACTTGATCCCAGGAGTTTGAGACTAGACTGGGAAACATAGAGAGACCCTATCTCTACAAAAATAAACATTAAAAATTAGCCAGGTATGGCGGTACAGACCTGTGGTCCTAGCTACTCAGGAGGCCGAGGTGGAAGGACTGCTTAAGTCTGAAAGGTCAAGGCTGCAGTGAATCATGGCTGCATCACAGCACTCCAGCCTGGGTGACAGAGTTGGACCCTCTCTCAGAAAAAAATAAAAATAAAAAATCATAGGGGAAGCACTTTAGGACAATGGTCTGGGAGAAGATTTTATGGAGAGGACCTCAAAAGTACAGTCAACAAAAGCGAAAATAGACAAAGACAAACTAAAAAGCAAAAATAGACAAATGTCAAACTAGAAAGTTTCTGCACAGCAAAAGGTAAAAATGAACAGAATAAAAACACAATCTGCAGAACAAGAGAAAATATTTGCCAACTATTTATCTGATACGAGACTAGTATCCAGCATAAAAACCTCAAACAATTCAATGCCCAAAACACCTAATAATCTGATTTTAAAATGGACTAATGAGTTCAATAAACATTTCTCAAAAGAAGACATACAGATGACCAAAAGGTATATGAAAAAATGCTCAACATCACTAAATTTTCAACATCAGAGAAATGAAAATCAAAACCATGGTGAGATATCATGTCACTCCAATTAGAACAGCTATTATCAAAAAGACAAAAAATAAATGCTGGCAATGATGTGAAAAAGGGGGAACTCTTATACATGCTTGGTGGGAATATAAATTAGTACAGCCATTATAGAAAACTGTACAGAGGTTCTTCAAAAAACTAAAAACAGAACTATCACATAATCCAGCAATCTCACTACTGAGTATATATTCAAAAGAAAGGAAGTCAGTATGTCAAAGGGGTACCTGCACCCCCATGTCTATTCCAGCACTGTTCACAATAGCCTAATATGGACTCAACCTAAGTGTTAGTCAGCAGATGAACGGATAAAGAAAATGTGGCATATATACCCAATGGAATACTATTTAGCCACAAAAAGAACAAATTTCTTTCATTCATGATAACATGGATGAGCTAGGAGGACATTATGTTAAGTGAAATAAGCCAGATACAAAAACAAATACAGTATTCTCTCACTCATAGTGGAGGCTAAAAAAGTTGATCTCATAGAAGTGGAGAGTAGAACAGTGATTAGCAGAGGTGGGGAAGGGTAGAGGGGAGAGTGGGATGGCCAAAGGTTGGTTAACGGACACAAACATACAGCTAGCTAGATGCGAGGAATCAATTCTACTGCTCTACACCACTATAGGGTGAGTATAAGTAATAACAATTTATTATATATTTTCAAATAGCTAAAAGCAGATTTTGAACATTCCAAATACAAAGAAATAATATGTGTTTGAGGTAGCAGATATGCTATTACTCTGATTTGTCATGCCCCATTGTATAGGCATGTATTAAAATATCACACTGTACCCCATAAATAAGTACAATTAAGTGTCAATTAAAAATAAGAAGAAAAGCTACAAAAAAAGGAATAATTTAGGTGAAAAAAATAGCAAAAAGACAAGCCACATGATGGGAAAAATCTTTTGCAAATTATATACCTAATAAGGGACTTGTATCCAGAACATGCAAAGAACTCTTAAAACTCAATAATAAAAAGATAAATATTTTTTTAAAAGGATAAATGATTCGAATAAACATTTCTTCAATGAAAATATACAAATGGGCAAAATGCACCTGAAAAGATGCTGATCATTATCAGTCATTAGGGAAATGCAAATCAAAATCATGACATACAACTCCATACCCACTAGGATGGCTATAGTTAAAAATACATAAATGAGAGAGATCCAAGATGGCCGATTAGTAGCAGCTCAGGATTGTAGCTCCCAGTGAAAGCACAGAGAGCGAGTGGATGCCACACTTTCAGACGAATTTTTGTTGCCCACAGACCGGGAGATTCCCAGCGGAGGAGTCCCACGGGTTGCCAGCGCAACTCTTTTGGCTGGCGGGGCTGTTTTGCCGTCGCCCGGGTGGCACAGCACTTCTGGGTGCAGGGTATACGGGACTGGGTGCCCTTTTAGTCGGGCTCGGCTGGTCCCATCTCCACAAGGAGAATAGCAATTGGAAGTGCTGAGGACTGAGAGTTTCACAGCAAGCACAGCTGAACCCAGGAAGACCTAGCTCTGTGAGGAAGGGGCGTCCACTGAAGGAAAACTAAGAAACAGAAAAAAATTCATCACCAACAAGCCAGACATCCACTCAGAGACCCAATCTGAAAGTCAGCAATTACAAAGATGACAGGCAGATAAATCCACAAAAATGGGAAGAAACCAGTGCAAAAAGACTGAGAACACCCGAAATCAGAATGCCTCTCCTCCTACAGGGGGATTACACCTCCTCATTAGCAAGGGAACAAGGGCTGACAGATAATGAGTGTGATGATCTGTCAGAATCAGGCTTCAGAAGGTGGATAATAAGAAACTTCTGTGAGCTAAAACAACATGTTCTAACCCAATGCAAAGAAACTAAGAACCTTGAAAGAAGATTTAATGAAATGCTAACAAGAATGG
>CAUYQU010060631.1:0-31105 GCA_963574635.1 Cheracebus regulus
GTTGTTAGGGCTTAGCTGCTATTGGTTATTAAGAAGCTATGGTTGCAGCACCTTGTTTGCATACTGGGCTCTTTAAGAGAAGACCAGGCTGTGCGAGCAAGGGAGAGGGGAACATGCCCGAGCATGTCTGAGCTTGCTCGGAGCATGCCTGAGCTTGCTCGGGGCTTGTAGAAGGGAAAAAAGGGCGGGGGAGTGCGCCCGAGCTCCCAGCAAGGCAACTGGCCTTACAGTAGATATTTATTAAATACATGCAGAAGTCATAAAGTGTGGTGCTTAAGAGTGTACGCTATAGCCAGGCCACCTAATTTCAAATCCCAGGTCCAATATTGACTACTTTCCTGAGCTTGGACACTTTTTAACTTCTCTTTGCATCAGTTTCTTTATCTGTGAAAGTGTGGATAATAGAGCACTTCGACCATGAGTCTATGGGAATGAAATGAGTGAATATATATGAGACTCTAAGAATCTTGTCCAGCATGTAGTCAGCAATCAAGAATTGTTAGTTCTCATTACTTTCTGAATAATTGAAGAATATCACATGCAGGATGCTAGTGTTTTACATGCAGGTTTTATGTTTACCAATCCTGTAAGTATGTGTTACTACCCCTACCCTCACATTACTAACAAGGAAACTGAGGCTAGGAAGACCACGTTCACCCTCATCATGTAGCTGGTGAGCTTTAGAGGCTGGACTCAAACCCAGCTGTGCCTGGCCCTGAGACTCCATTTTTTTTTTTTTTTTTGGATCAACTTGTTTCTCAAGTCCTCCAGGTCTCTAATAATCTCTCATTCTCAATAATCTCCCTCCTCCACTCCAAAGATCTATTTAGGGGCCTGGTGAGGTGGGCTAGGGAGAGAAAAGGGAAAGAGGACGTAAGCTGGTATTCACTTGAAAAGTCTCCAAATCCTTTAATAAAGTTGATCCCAGGATCTTCAACATTGGCAGTGAGAGGAGAGTCTTCATGGCGGTGGAGGTGCTGGTTTTTTAAGCCCTAACTTGAGCTCTCAGAGATTGACTTCCTTCCCTAGCTCACCTTAGAGGATATGGGTTTGATTTATTAAGATGGCCTGGGATCTCCTCTACTGGTGAAGTAACTGAAGACCACAAGTCTAAAGTTGATTTGGGGGGTTAGGGGGTCACCACGGTACATATGTGTTACTCAGAGACAACTCAGAGGTGTGGCATGCGTGCTGTGGATCTGAATTCATGGGTGCTTAAGGACCGGGTCGAAGTTTCTGGTAGCTTTCCTTGAATATAGACACTTTGCTTTGTGAAACTCTGTCTTGCAAAATAATAACAATAGTATCACCACCACTAGCAGCAGCAGCAACAGCAATAGTCATAAAACAACCATGGACCCAGGCTTTTACAATGAGAATTTAAAAGGTCCTATTTCCATTTTCCATCCCCTTTTGGTGTTGGATGTCCCACTCAGAAGAAATCATGCTCTTACAGGTGGAGTTAAGAATCAGGAGCCCAAGGACAGCCTCCCAGCCGTAGCTTGGGTGTGTCTCTGTCTCCCTGGGCTCCAGAACTGGGGCCAGAGACTGACTAAGTGTAAACATGGCTTTAAACAGTGAACTCAGAGGTGGAGTGAGCAATTCTAGAGCACAAATAGATCGACTCATAACCCAACCCAATATCCTTCAAAAAAATAATGAGTCCACAAAACAGTAGGAACATAAATCTCTAAGTCAGAGATACAGTGACAGGTAATTGTCTTAAACTAACTGTTTCGTGAAATTTGGGACCACTGATTGAGTCCTAGTATAGGAACAACATGCTGGTTTAGGGCATTTTGAAGGGCCATTGGTTTCCCTTCTTGGCCAAATGATGAACAATGATAGAGAAGAGATGTTTATCCTTTTCAGATCCATGGGAACATCCGCAAATGGGTGGAGCCTGAGGCCTCCGGCAATGCCCTGGAATAATTTTTTCCTTCCTGTGGGATCCCAGATGAGATGAAAGGTCACAGCCACTGTTCTTAAATAAGGTATGTCCAGCCTATAGCTGCATTTCCTGAAGATGAGCTCTGCACTTGCACAGAAGTCAACAAACACCAGACTGGGTGTTCTTACCAAAGGCACTTCTCTTTAGGAACCCCACGCGCTTGCTTCTTTTGTCATGAATGTTTCCATCAGTAGAATGAAGGAAAAGGGTCTTGTTGTTTTCCAAGTGATGCAAAAGAACACTGTGATTGGGTTTTCCGTGGGTCCATAATGTTTAATGCAGAATAGTGGTATCTGTTCCCTCCGTCTCCTTAACCCCACCATGCATCTTTGCTAAGCATATCCAATAACTTTTGTACATCCTCCTATGTACGTTGTCAGCTAACCTGACTCCCATTCCTGGGTGACCCAAGAACCAGGGAATCTCTGGGGCTTAGGAACCAGGAGCTGAAGACACTGAAGACTTCTTTCTTTAGCAAGAGGTCTGAAATCAGTGTGGGAACATTATGCATATTATAGGGAACCAAAGGGTATGTGGAACATCTGACTGGTGTCTTTCTCTTGGCATCCTAATATTTTCATCTCAGTGAGATGAGCCATCCTCAAGTGTCAGAACCTTATAAAGCTCCTGAAACAGGTAGATAAAGAAAGCAGCCTGAATGGTGCACACACAGGCAGAGCAGTAGCTGCAATGTGGACACAGAGATAGGGTTTCTAGGCATGCCCCACACCTCAGGTCTTTAGCGTCGTCAACATAATGTAGCTGTCAGATGTGAGTTCTTATTTCAGTTCTGCCACTTCCCAGTTTTGTAACTGTGGGCAAATTATTGCTCTTAGCCTCAGTTTTCCTACCTGTAAAATGGGCATGATATCATGAAGAATGCTGAGAACATTACCTGTATATGAAGCGTCTGACATAGATTCTGCACGTGGGTTAAGCCCTCTATTAACCCTATCTCTGAGGATGTGTTATATCTTGCTCAGTGAAAATGGAGTTAAATTTAAGTTTGAAGAAAGGTAAGGAAAGTTCATAAAGTCCAACATCTTCCTTTATAAGTGAGGAACCTGAGGCCAGAGAAGTTAAGGCGTTTCTCCAGTCATGGCCCTGAGCTCTTGACTTTTTATCCAGTGATTGTTTCATGGTTTGATGCTTCTGTGGAGACTGAAGTTGCTAAAACATACATGAGCAAGACAATTGCTCATGTATGTAAGAAAATACCACTCAAAAGCATTTTTCCGTGAGCAAGTACCACTGTGTGCATGTGTGGTGCTGCTGGTGGTGGTGGGTTGTCAGCGAATGAATTACTGAAGATGCCGTAGAATCATGGCTCTCTGGGGATGATGGTGAATAAAGAAATTCCCTGGGCATTCTCCAGGGCTTGACCATATCTATGTTTAATTCAGAGTATTTTGTGAAGGCATTGTCTTGGAGAATATTTGCTAGGTAGTTACAAATTAGAGGAGAGCTTTCTGAAGACAGTTAGCTGGGTGCCATTAGATATCAGAGGACCTCAAAACAAATGTTGACCAAAATGTGTTCCCAGATCATGGATGATGAAAAAAGCTTCCCTGGTCATCACAGTGACATTTTATTGTACATTGCCTTCTGAAATTGCATTTCCCAAAATGATTTGGGGACCATCTTTTTCATGTAATTTTCATTCTTTGTAGCTAGTGTTCCACCATTTGTTTTTAAATAAACTGTTAGCTTAGAGACATAGATACACGTAGACTATCAGGCAACACTGATACATCAGTGTGTATTCTATTTAGTCAGAAATGCACTGGCCACTTTATTACAAGAAATATGCAATATAAAAAGTGCAAGCCAGCGGAACTCCTCTGAGGAAGGACTCTCTGGAAGATGAAGCTCGTGGTACTGCACAGATGTGTGCTAACAACTGAGTATGACTAATGTTTTTTAAAGTAACTGATATGTTCCAGTACTTGTTACCAGTGGTTCTCTCTCATATTGTCCTAGTCCATTTTGAGTTGCTATAGGAGAATACCTAAGACGGAGTAATTTATAAAGAACAGAGATTTATTTCTTACAGTTCTGGAGGCTGGGGAGTCCAAGGTCAAGGGGTTCACATCTGGTGAGGGCCTTTTTGCTGTGTCATCCCAGGGCAGAAGACGGAAAGGTGAGAGAGAGAGAGAGAGAGGAGAGAGAGAGAGAGAGAGAGAGAGTGAGTCAAGGTCAATCTTTTATCAAGAACCCACTTCTGGGAACCATAACAGCATTAATTCATTCATGAGGGCAGAGCCTTCAATGACTTACCCATGCCTTAAAGATCCTACCTCTCAATACTGGTGCATTAAGAATTAAGTTTTCAAAACTTGGACTTTGGGGACTCTTTCAACCTATAGCATACATTAATCTAGTTGAGTCAGGAAATGGGATGTTTCAGCTAATAAAAACATCCTGACTCACCGAGTCACATGGTGAATGTGGATGCTTATACTTGTTTTTTTGTTTTTTTTGTTTTTTTTTTTTTTTGAGATGGAGTCTCTCTCTTGTTGCCCAGGTTGGAGTAAAATGGCGTGATCTTGGCTCACTGCAACCTCTGCCTCTGGTGTTTAAGCAGCTCTCCTACCTCAGCCTCCCAAGTAGTTGGGATTACAGGCACCTGCCACCACGCCTGGCTAATTTTTGTGTTTTTATTAGAGATGGGGTTTCACCATGCTGGCCAGGATGGTCTCGAACTCCTGACCTCAGGTGATCCTCCCACCTCAGGCTCCCAAAATGCTGGGATTACAGGTGTAAGCCATCACGCCTGGCCTATAAATTTTTCAGAATCCCATTCCTGATTTAGTCTTTCTTAGATGAGTCTGAAAGTCCTCTGGGAGCTAGACATGACTCCAAGGTCACAACTGTGAGCATCCATTCTCGCTGGGTGGCCTAGAGAGGGAGAGAATGCACATGGACGGGCAGACCTGACCAAGGATGAGCTCTGAAGTTGTTCTTTGGGACAAGGTCTACGATGCTGTTTATCTCATCACTATGGGGTTGACAGCTCCCACTTGAACATGCTTTTTACAAACTATGCCACTGGGAAGTTGTCAGTACATGCATTGCTATTTCCATTTTAGATGCGGAATCTGAAATGAAGTGCCTTGCTCAAGGTCATGGAGTGGGTAAGGGAGTTACCTGGGACTACCAGCGAGATCTCTTGACTCTGAATCCAGGATTCATTCTTATGTTCTGTGACGACTTTCATAAATGTAGAGGGCTGGGAGCACCTTGGCCATTTGGACCCCATGGAGTAGCCAGGCAACAGGGACAATCTACTTCATTAAGTCTGTGGATCTGTTTTAGAACCACATAACCTTCACTTGGGTAGAACAAGTCCCTAAGTAAAGTCTCAATAAGATTCACAGTAAAAGTTTAAACAATTAATATTTTAAATTACAATAATACATGCTTATTGTTGACATTTTAGTAAATATACATATATGCATTTAAAGCACAAAATTCCACCACACAGATTATCTACATACTTACTTTAAAGCTATTTTCTTCCAGTTTTTCCTTAAGTATAAAATTCTGGTATCTTTATGATTGTGTTAATTATTTTTTATCCTGAAGTTTCAGTTGTTTATGATGATCTTTTTTTTTTTTTTCAAAATGGAGTGCACCCAGGTTGGAGTGCAATGGCCCAATCTTGCTCACTGCAACCTCCTCCATCTCCCAGTTTCAAGCAATTCTCCTGCCTTAGCCTCCCATGTAGCTGGGATTGTCACCCAGGCTGGAGTGCAATGGCCCAGTCTTGCTCACTGCAACCTCCTCCATCTCCTGGTTTCAAGCAGTTCTCCTGCCTTAGCCTCCCATGTAGCTGGGATTACAGGCGCCCACCACCACACCTGGCTAATTCTTGTATTTTTAGTAGAGACGGGATTGCATCATGTTGGCCAGGCTGGTCTCAAACTCTTGATCTAGTGATCTGCCCCTCTTGGCCTCCCAAAGTCCTGGGATTATAGACATGAACCACTGCATCTGGCTGATCTTTTTTATATAACTAAATTTTCTTAAAAATGTTTTAATGGTTGTATAGTATTGGTGTAATATACCCTCTTAAAATAGATCTCTAATTCTGAATATTTAGATTATTTATAATTTTTTTTTTTTTTTGGGTAGAGATGGAGTCTCATTATATTGCCCAGGCTGGTCTCAAACTCCTGGGCTCAAGTGATCCTTCTCCCTCAGCCTCCCAAAGTGCTGAGATTACAGGCATGAGCCACGGTATCCAGCCTATTTCTAATTTTTGTTAGTGTAGATTACACTTTTAAAACAATATATTTACAGATATTTTAATACAATTGTATAAGGAGCTTTATATAATTTTCCTAGTATTTGCTTTGAAGAGATTTCTGAACTTTTGTTTTTGTTGAGTTAAAAGAAATGAACGTTTCGAAGATTCTTTGTACATCTCATCTTCCCAAACTGTTTTGAACCTCTTCCATAGCGTCAAGCTTTGGTCCTGCCTTCTGGTTCTCCTCTTCATCTTGCTCCCTGGTTGTGATGCTTCCATGTTTTTGGCCTCATTTCCTGACGCTATCTACACACCTGTTTGTTATTCTGGGCTATATATTTCCCAGCCAAATCTGGCTTAGCTCTTGGTCCTGCTGGAATGATCTTCACTCCTCTTGTGGGAAATTGGATGGGAAGGAGAAATTGGACTCCTCCGTGAAAATTCCCTCTGCATTTTCCTGTATGAAGTGCGCAGTGCCTGGCACCTCTGGAATTTTCTCCAAGGACACCATCCTGTTCCCACGCTGTCATGGGAACAATAAGGGAGCCGTGTGTCCTCCTGCCATCTGCATGTCTCCACCGAGGGCGAATGCTTGATGAGTGGGGTGGCACTGCAGGCCCAGATCCTCAGGAGTCATCGCTTTTCTTCTTGCCACAACTCTTCATTTGCTCAACAGTCCCTTAATGGCTCAGTCACTTAATGGCCCTTTCTATCAATTCTCTCATCTGCAGAATGGGGACTGTGATTCTGGGCTGACTGGGTGTTGTGAGCACTAATGAATGTTTTGAGGCATGTTGAGATCTGTAGATAAACAAATCTCAAGAAGTACAAAGTGCTAATGAGTCTGTTGCTGAGCAACTCGCTTTGAGAGACTGCTTTCTTTCCCACAGAGGAGGAGTCGCTTCCTAATCCCTGGGCACACAGATGTCTTCTTCTTCATAGATGAACCCAAACAGTGGATTCCAAAGAGAATTTTCCCTGGACACATGCAGCTCTCAGGTTAATGGGAGGCTTAAAGTTAGGTCTAAAGCAACACTAGAATCACTCCCAAGTTAGCTTGGCCAGGGACAGCACTACTTGGTAGGGTTTCTTGGCACTTTCTGTGACAGTGTTGGCCTGAGTGTGGAATGTATACCATTGATGACACACAGATGACTTTAGATGGTGCGTGGATGAACTTTTAATAACTTTTCACAGTTACACATTTTTTGGTGGTTATTTTCTATCTGTAGCAAGTGATACTGCTTTTTTTATTCATTTGTCACAACAAGAATAACTCACATTTACTCAGGGCTTACTTCGTGCTGGGTACTGTTGTAACTGCTTTACAGGGAAGCATTTAATCATCATAACAGCCTTATAATTAGATATCCGTATTATCCCCTTTGTACACATGGGGATGTTGACACACGGAGACTTTAAGGAGTCTTAGAAACTGTCTAAATGTACACAGCTGGCAAACAGCAGAGATGGGGTTTCTATCAGGCAAATTTGGCTCCAGGGCCCATGTTCCTGTTAAACACCCTGTCATATTTCCTTTCAATATATTCGCATTTATGGTACCAGTTTAAAGGATATTTAAAAATAGATGATTTGAAGTTACAAAAGCATGTTGGTTGGAATAAAAATGATGTATAAAATCTAAGCTAAAAATATTGAGATGGTTTGAAGATATGGTGGATACTGTGATGTTGGAATCCATGATTGAAGGGCAGAGTGCCTTAGAGGGTGGTCTGGTGACCACCGGGGCCACTATTCTCTAGAAGCTGGCTAAAAATCCAGATCTGTGGACTCTCAATGGGTGGGGCCCAAGGATCTGTATTTATAACAAACACCTCAGGGCATTTCCATATCATGAAGCCGTGACACACCTGTTTCCCACACCCCCAATCCCTACCTGGGCCTAAGACAAACAATGACAAGGAAAATTGCTGATTGGCTAGGTGTTCCACTGCGTTGTCACTCTTTTGGCCTCATGACTGGGAAAGGCAGAAGAGAAGGGACAGAGAACTACTCTTCAGATTGCTAGACACAGTCCTTATCCTGATCCTCACATTGAGGAAGTTGTGATTAAGCCCATTTTACAGATAAGGAAACTGAAGGTGAAAAGAGGATAAATGATTTGGCAAGTGGTGGGGCCAAGAGTCAGACCTGGGCATGGGGGTACATCAGCCGAGCACTTTCCATTGTACCTGCCCTCTGAGGCCAGGCACTCAGGATCAGTGCATCCCCAGATAAGCTGGAAGGGGGCCCAAGACAGGGCAGTGAGCTTGCATTTGGCGAATGACACTAACTCTTAGTGCTGGAATTTAAAGTAAAAAAAGAGATAATTTAAGTAAAAAAAAATGTGACTGCTCCTATGTGTACCCAGTGTTGGGTGAGTGGCTCATGGATATATAGAGGGGGTCACTGCCACTTACTAGCTGCTGATTTTGAACAGATAAATCTCTAACCCTCATTATTCTTATCTATCAAACAGCGATCGCCATAGATCCAATCTTTGAGGGTTATTTTCGGTTTAACTAGGAAAGTGCGCATGGAGCACCTTGTAGTGAATAAACAGTTGCTGCTATTTTGCAAAGGGGAGCACAAATATTGGTTACCTGACTAAAGACCCCCTTATACCTACACATCAATTGAATGTGCCCAGTGAAGACTGCTGAGTTCTCAAATTAATGTCTGCTTATTGGGATAATAATACTGGGATTGTTGATTATTTGGGGGATAAAACTACCCTATCAACTGCTGCTGGTCATAGGGGTAGAAGAGAAAGCACAGAGGCAGCTGCGGTCAGGGCCCACACACCCACGCTGCTGTGCTCGCAGCATCTCATGAACATAGCCTCTGCGAAGGAAATACACACACCAGAAATGCCCAGCTGAGAAAAGCAGAGTTAGCCCCCAGCCACCTGCCAGTACACTGGAGTCACCCACGCTCAAGCAGCTACAAATCCACCTAAAAACAGAGAAAACACAAAATGAGAATGCCTATGGAACTAAACCTGCTTTAGACTTGTACAATACTTCCTTGTAATATTTTAGTATTGGAATCCCTTATAATAATGAACATATATTTGAGTAATTACTCTGTGCTAGGTGCTGTAGCTGTAGTGTCTGCCTATCTATCATCTCTTAATCTTGAAAGATAAAATCTTTTAGTAAAATTTTCAGGATTTGGTAAAAAAGTAAAAATTAATTTCTACATTTAACAGAGGAGAAAGAGGTAGCTCAGGGAAGCAGAGGGACTTGCCTCAGTTTCCACAGTTGGGGAGAGGATCTGAGCTTTGAATCCAGGTGTGTCTCCTTCTAGGGATCATATATCATACTCTTTTTTTTTTTTTTTTTTTTTAGACGGAGTCTCGCTCTGTCACCCAGGCTGGAGTAAAGTGGTGTGATCTTGGCTCACTGCCACCTCCCAGGTTCAAGCAATTCTCCTGGCTCAGCCACCAGAGTAGTTGGGATTACAGGCACCTGTTACTACACCCGGCTAATTTTTGTATTTTTTAGTAGAGACAGAGTTTCACTATGTTGGCCAGGCAGGTCTTGAACTCCTGACCTCAGATGATCTTCCCACTTTGGCCTCCCAAAGTACTGGGATTACAGGCATGAGCCACCATGCTTGGCCCATATTCTTTACCACTGTGTTCTACTGCATCCTAATAATAAAAATACTCTCACTTACTGTGTGCTGAGTGTTACACAAATCACGCCCATATCTTTTTCCAGTTGTCTCACCTTAGACACCGGGTTCTCTAATACTTAGTAAAATTTGGGTGCCTCATAGGAACTCAAGACCTAGTGATTCATGACCAGAAAAGGCACAGTTTTCTAGCAATAAAGCACCTATTGAACATGCACGCTATGAATAGCCGTGCTAATAATGGCAACACCCATGATAACGGTGATTAAATTAGTCAGGGTTGTTAATTGTCTGTTTGTCTGAGTGAGGAACTCTAGGTCCTGTTACAAACATCCTCGACCCTCAGGGCCCTAATGATCGAAGAATTATTTCGTGGTTCGATGCTAGTTGTGTGCCTGTTTAGGGTGTCTCTTCTCCAAATGGTGACCTGGGGATCTAGCTCTTTCCATTTTGTGACATTGTCTTCTTAACCAAGAGGCCCTCAAAGTCACTAGGAAAGGGGAAGAGAATGTGGTGTGTTTTATGATCACCCCATTGGTCAGGATGTCACTACCCTGGCTGCAAGGAAGGAGAAGAAGTGCGGTCTTGTGTGTCTAGGCAGAAGAGGAAATGGGGCTGGGAAGCATCTAGCTAGCTTTTGCCACTTTGCAAGCCGCAGAAGTGGACTCTGCCTACATTTCAAAGGCACTGGAAGTGTCCCGGGTAGCTTACAGAATTGGCAGCAGGCTGGAGCACCAGCTGGAAATGCAGGGTGGCTGGACAGTGGCAAGCACAGCCGAGGTCGGCCTCAAAGTCAGCGTCAGAAGTACTGCTAGAATATTCCACCGATTCTGCGGATCACGCCTCTGACTCCAGCTGGTGCTGGACTCTAGACACCATCCCCACCCTGAGAAACGTCTACACACTTCCTGCATCTTTGCACCAGCATCAGAGTTCCAGACAGACCATCCCTTAGGCCCTTATCAGTGTCTTAGATTGAAGGGAGAGATCGAGTGTTATCTCTTTCCATAGGCTTTCAAAGGGGAAGGTGCTGTGAGATATTCTAATATCAGTGGAATTCTCCTCAAATAGGCAGAGCTAATTGTTGGGAAGAAAAAAAGAGAGCAGAAAAGAGAGAGACAGCATGATACCTACAATATTTCAAGCCTGTTAAAAATTCACAAAGTGCTTTTTTGTTGTTCAAATTTGCACCGTGGAATTGAGGGCAGAAAATTGTTGGGAAGTGGTCAAGCCAGTCCACAGAGTGCATGGGTGATTTCAGGTGACAGCTTTCTCGTTTGTTTATTGGTTCATTGATTCATGGAGCACATATTGCACTCAGTGTGTGCTGGGCTCTATGCTGAGCTCCGGGGACATGACGGTGACTATGACCAGGCTCTCATCCTACAGGAGGTCTTAGACTAGTGACATTCAAACATGGGATTCCAAGAGTCAGGGGCAAGACTGAGGACAGGAGATGGCCCAAGTCTGGGAACCATACCAGGACAGGAATTGACAGATTATGTGTCTGATCTGAGTCTCAGGGGGAGGTAAAGTGACCTGCTCAAGTCTCATAACTGGTCAATCACGGACAGGGACTCCAGCTGATGTCTTCAAGTTCATGTTCACAGGCCTCCCTCCACTCATAGCAGTTCTATGCAAAGCAGAAGGAAGCATTGTAGCTTAGAGCAATGGGGAGATCATAGGCTTCGGAGTCCTGCATTTTCTAGTTGCAAGCTAGGTGACATTGGCCTAGAGTCACCTAACATCTGAGCCTTAATCTTTCATCTATAACATGTGAATAATAACATGTACTTCCCAGTGTCACTGGGAACAAATCTAAACAATGAAAGTGCCCTTCATAATGCCAGACACAGTAGGTGATCAGTGAAAGTTAGCTACATAGAAAGAAGAATGAGATAGGGTCATTGTCTTCAAGGAACTTGTCCTTTTCCTAAAAGAGGCTGGTAGGTGAAATAAGATCAGAGACTGGAATTTACCTGCATGTGAGAGAGAAGAAATAAATACAAATCCCTAGTAGCTAAGCTATAAATGCAACCAGTATTGAAAGAAGAAAGAATGCTGTGTGGGCAGGGGTCACAGGCTCTGTGGCAGGACCAGTAAGGTGGCCAGGATGGGGGCTTTGGTTCTATAACCAGGCTCCGTAGCTTCATATCTGAATTCCATCTATCTTATTGCCTCTGTGTTCTTGGACGAGGGTAAATTATTTAATTTCTTTAAGCCTCAGTCTCTTCTGCTTCAAATGAAGATAATTGTGGTACTTGCTCATTGGGTAATACTGAGAAGTAAATGAGGAAATCCACCTAAGGGGCTCAGTACAATGCCTAGTACTTAATAATAGTGTCATGAATATTATTCCTGTGGAACCAAGCCTTGAACAATGAATATATAAGACCTTCCCCATCGTAGTGGTTGCAAGGATTAAATGAGAGGGTTTATGTTAGGCATCCCGCGCAGTGTCTGGTGCACAGCAGACACTCCTTACGTGCCCTCACCCTCCAGGGAAGGACAATGCCTTGTATTTCTTCTTACCTCCCATGGCCCTCTGAACAGTATCCAGCTTGAGTTAGTTTGACCATGAAGAAGTCAGTTGGGAGGCTGACAACAAGTTAGCAGTTGAAAGGAGGGCCATTTGAAGAAATAACGAGAGTGAAAACAAAGCATCGGAAATAGTTCAAATTATCAAGGAATTTACGAAGACCAGCTGGGTGTGGTGGCTCACGCCTGTAATCTCAGCACTTTGGGAGGCCAAGGTGGGCAGATCATGAGGTCAAGAGATCGAGACCATCATGGCTAACATGGTGAAACCCCGTCTCGACTAAAAATAAAAAAATTAGCTGGGCGTGGTGGTGCACACCTATAATCCCAGCTACTTGAGAGGCTGAAGCAGGAGAATCGCTTGAACCCGGGAGGCGGGAGGTGGAGGTTGCAATGAGCTGAGATTGCACCACTGGCACTCTAGCCTGGGAGACAGAGGGAAACTTTGTCTCCAAAAAAACCCCAAAAAAACAAAAGAAGACCTTCTGGGACCATGGATAAAGCTGCAGGCTATCATCCTTAGGAAAGTAACATAGGAACAGAAAACCAAATATTGCATGCTCTCACTTATAAGTGGGAGCTAAATGAGAACACATGGACACATAGAGGGGAGCAGTGCAGGCTGAGGCCTATTGAAGGGTGGAAGGAGGGAAAGGATCAGGAAAAATAACTAATGGGTACCAGGCTTAATACCTGGGAGATGAAATAATCTGTACAACAAAACCCCATGACACAAGTTTGCCTGGGTAACAAACCTGGGCTTGTATCCCTGAACTTAAACGTTTTTTTTTTTTTTTTTTTTGAAAAAGACCTTTCATTCTTTTTTAAGGTCAATTGAGTCCTATTTGTTTCCCCCTGGTGGCCATCAAAAGCAAACACAGCTCAGTTTTTGGGAAAGGAGTTAGTGCTTAAGCAATAGGAACTGTGACACGACTCAACTGACCATCCTGAGCTGCGCTTTGGCTGTGATTCAGCCCTGCAGAATGATTCATAACCTGTCTCAACTGCAGTGACTTGCTCCTGGTGACATTTCCCAAGAAATAACAAACAATGTTGTAAGAACCAGCCTAGAAACTAAAGAAAGAGCTAGTTATTTCATCTCTTTATCCATCCGAATGCTTTGGAACTTTGTCCTTTACCTCCTCCAGGGACAGCGTCCATCATCTGTATGTTTTGTCTTTACAATGGCCAATATCCAGATATTTAGAAATGTGAGATGATTGACAGAATGTTCCCCTTTTCATTAGAATGTTTAGAGTCATATAGATTAACTGATTCTCTTCTTCTTAATGGGAGTGGCACTGCATTAAAATCTTTGAATATGTTGTTAATTATTCCAGGGTTGACTTTCCATTTATGTGAGTTATCAATACCCTTTGTTTCTCTTCTAAGTCCTACCAGTCATTCTACCTTATGAGCCTTATTACACTGTTTATAACGTATTTACCAGAGGGAAAGTAAGCACAAGGAGAGGAGATAAAATACTAATCAATCCATTAAAAAAAAAAAGAGAGAGAATTCTCCTCTTTGCTGTGTCATTTTGGACAATTAATCACATAACAGCAATGACAATATTTCAGGCGTTTACTCTCTGGCAGACACAGTGCTAAGCTCTTTATGCATTTCACTCAATCTCCCAGACAACCATACAGATATGTACTATTTCGACACAAGTTTTTCAGAGGAAGAAACTGAGGCCCAGTGAGAATACGTGACTTGCCCCAGGTGACATGGCTAATATGTAGCAGAGCCAGGTTTCAAACCCAAGCATCCTGGCTCCAGATACCATGTTCTTAACCTCCGTGAATCAGCCTTCCAGGTCATGTGCTCTGGTGACTAATCTTGAGCCATTGCCTAGTATTGCTGGACTTTTGTGGCATAAATCACTCTTCTTACACGTTCATAAAAATGTGGCATAAATCACTCTTCTTACACCAATCATAATAATCATGGAGAGAAATGGCTTTTTTTTCTCTTTAGAGACAGGATCTTATCCTGTTGCTCAGGCTGGAGTGCCGTGGTGCAATGACAGCTCAGTGGCTCACTGGACCTCGAACTCCTGGCCACAAGTGATCCTCCCGCTTCAGCCTCCCGAAGTGTCGGGATTATAGACATGAGCCACTGGGATCATCCAGAAATGGCTTTATTTTTTTTGAGATGGAGTCTCGCTCTGTTTCCAGGCAGGCGTGCAGCGGCACGATCTTGGCTCACTGCAACCTCTGACTCCCCGGTTCAAGCTGTTCTCCTGCCTCAGCCTCCCAAGTAGCTGGGATTACAGGCATGCACCACCATGCCCAGCTAATTTTTGTATTTTTAGCAGAGTCGGGGTTTCGCCATGTTGGCCAAGATGGTCGTGATCTCTTGACTTTGTGATCTGCCCACCTTGGCCTCCCAAAGTGCTGGGATTACAGGCATGAGCCACCCAGCCCAGAAATGGCTTTTTAAGAGCATAGTCTTCCTCAGAGATTCTGATCCCGCTTGTCTAAAGTAGAGCCCAGGAATCTGCATTGTTCACAATAGTGCTCTTTATTGTAGTGAAAAGAGCAGAGGTTTTGGGACGCCATCTTCTGTCACTGGTTCTTGGATCTTTGATGAATCACTCTTAGCTCCCCCAATGTCTGTACAATTGTGCCATGATTCCGAACTCATCGTAGTCATGGTAAGGCTGAAATGAGATGATTTATATGAGTGCCTGGTAGATGATTTATGTCAGAAGCCCCTGCCCTTGAGCTGGAGGGCTGGCAGTGATGGTCTTTAGCCATATATGCCAGGTGAAAATGGGACTTTTTGGGTCAGGAATGGATACCATCTCCTCCTAGCAGCCATGACACAGTGGCAAGAGCATCACTGACTTGGCCTGAGCCTTGGCACGATTACTTCAAACCTCTGTTTCTCATCTAAGCAGTGTGGAAACCTGTGCTTTCATGAAGGGTTGTGGGGAAAGCCCTCATGTCAGGTTCTCTGTGGGGCAGCAAGGTTTTATTCTGTCAGGTATTACCCTTCTTGGACCATCCACACAGGGCCCAGCTGAGTTCCAGCCAGGCCAGGGGCTGAGTGCGTGCAGGTCCGAGAAGACGTGAACTGTGTCCTGGATTTCTGGTAGGCATGCTCTCAGGATGCAAGGCAGGGTGGGGAATGGCTCTCAGAAACTGCAAAGCCTTGTTCACATACTTTGTGGAAGGGGTTGCTACAGTTCTGTGTGAAACAAGGCCAAGTCACCCAGGGAGACTCCGTGATGATCTCATTTGACCCTTTGGGGACACATAGCTGTGGACTGAGATTCTGTCTTCACTGAGTGGGGCAGGCAAGGACGTGGCAGGCCTGCCCTTTGTGTTGTCTCTGAAAATGGAATCAATAATGCTCTCTTCTCTTTTGCTTGCCCCACATCTCTCTCTCTTCCTGCTTTGAGCACTTTGATAGAGTCTCACTTTCTATATATAAAGCCTGTCTGTGTCCTTACTCACTGCAATAACCTGAAATGCAGAAGCTGCTCCTATGAAAAACCACTGGGGAGCCCACAGCAGTTCCAAGTCATCCTCTGAGTCACACTGGCAGGTGAAACCCGGGAAGGCTGGTGGGGTTCGCCTGGACCGGCCACTGCTTCCGGGCTGCTCTGTGGCCTGTGGCGCTGTGGCTTCTGCTCTGGGTTTCCAAACAACATTTTCTTGCCTCTGCCCTCCGTGCTCTGACTGGAAAGTTTTCTCTTCTCTTCTCTTTCTGGATGGCTCCCATTTTACTGTTAAGACCAAGTTTAAGTGTCTTTTTTTTTTTTTTTGAGACAGAGTTTCACTCTTGTTGCCCAGTCTGGAGTGCAATGGCATGATCTCAGCTCTCTGCTGCCTCTGTCTCCCAGGTTCAAGCAATTCTGCCTCAGCCTCCCAAGTAGCTGGGATTACAGGCATGTGCCACTGCACCCGGCGACTTTTTGTATTTTTTCGTAGAGACAGGGTTTCACCATGTTGATCAGGCTGGTCTTGAACTCCTGACCTCAAGTGATCCACCCTCCTCGGCCTCCCAAAGTTCTGGGATTATAGGCCTGAACCACTGGGCCCAGCCAAGACCAAGCTTAAATGTCCCTCTAAGAAATCTTTCCTGATTCTCCGTTTGGTTCCTTACCAGAACGCCAGTGTCCTTCCGCTGTCATGTTTCCACAGCACCTGAAATGTCTCCATTAGTGCACAGATGCCATGGTGTTGCCGTTATGTGTCTCCCACAAGACTGTAAGCCATTTGAGGGCAGGACCGTATCTTAGCTCTCACGTAGCCTGAGCATCTGGCACATAGTAGGTGCTTTGGGAATATATTTTCCATGAATTCTTCATGATATGGCTTGACTTCTGTCATGAATCCTACTCTGCACATAGGTCTCATGCCCACTGGGTTGCTGGTCTTTGGATTCCAGCTGAAGGAAGATTCTGTTCTGTAATAACTTTAAAGGAAGCCTGCACAGTCTCTCCTACGATGTCGTTTGCACTGGGAGTTGACACTGTCCCTCCCATTCTATTGTATAATATCCCTTGTTAGAAAGGCCATTTTGGCATGCCATTAGTAATGATAGCAAACCATATTTTATGGGGTAGAATTAGGTTCTGTTGTGAGTGATAGAAAACTCAAAATGATAGTGGCTTAAATAGCTATTTATTTCTCTCTCATGTAAATATCCACAGTTAATCTAATCCAGAACTGTCATAATGGTACTGCTCCACAAAGTTCTCAGGGACCTGTGCCATTAGATCTACTCTGATTTGCCCAGGGAATAGCCGCTGTACTCATGACCCACGATAAAGCTTCAGGAGTCACAGTCACTTTCCAAACACAGACGGAGGAAGGTGGGAAGAAGGGGACCCAGTGGCTGAGCCAGCTGTCTCTAAAGAAGGTTTCCAGAAGCAAAGGGAATCTTCCACATGATACTTTGTTTACATCCCATTGGCAGAACTTAGTCATATGACCACTCCTGATCTGCAAGAAAGTCTGGGAAATGTAGTCTTTATTCTGAACAGCCATGTTTCCAGCTGTGGATGAAGGGTAATATGAGATTGAAAAATATTAGCAGTGTTTGCTACCGTATTTGCTAAACACTTTACAAATCCTTTTTATATGCATTACCTGGGCTGATCCTCATATGGTAGACAGGGTAAGTAGCTTGTTTAAGGACAGACAGGGTAAAAGCAGAGTCAGAAGAACAGAAAGGCATTTTGATGCTGGACTCTCCCTGCCGAATTGTGCTACTTCTCATACTGAGCTGAAGTTGGTTTCTTTCCAACTACCCATTGGTCCCAGTTGTGTCAGCTTGAGAGAACGTGAAGGAGTACTGTGTTTCTGGTGGGTAATAAGTGACTCAGGCACAGGGCCATGGTGCATTCTGAATCTCCTGCCCTCCACTGCCCCCAACAGGTTCCTGCATTGCCAGACTACTCAATAAATAGTGAAATTGAAAAATCATTGTGGAATCTCAATTCTTTTTTTCTGATAGTGATAACAGTGTGTATTCCTATAGCATGTTACGGTAAGTGTTTTCACTCTGTGGTTTCCATCAGCTTCAGAGTTTATGGAGGAATTTATGGTTCATAAAGCCATACAATTGAAAAAGGTCTTTCTTTGGCAAATGCAAAGGGAATACTGGATGCAGCACTTTCTCATGCGATTTCCCATTAATCATCACTGAACATTTCCGAATGTCTCAGTGTATTTAGTGCTACTATCAAGGAATACCTGAAGCTGGGTAACATACAAAGAAAAGAGATTTATGTAGCTCATGCTCCTGGTGGCTGGAAGGTTTAACATTGGACATCTTGTGAGGGCCTCAGGCTGCTTCCATGTATGGTGGGAGGTGAAGAGGAGTCCGTGTGTGCAGAGATCACACGGTGACAGAGGAAGTGATGGGGGGCTGGGAAGTGCCCAGCTCTTCTTAACAACCAGCCACCACAGGAACTAATAGAGCAAGAACTCACTCATCCCTGATGGAGGGCATCAATCTATTCATGAGGGATCTGCTCTCATGACCCAAACACCTCTCCTTAGGCCCCACCTTCAACATTGGGGATCAAATTTTAACATGAATTTTGGGGGTACAGATATCCAAACTATAGTATGGAGCTTGGGATTATTATCCCCATTTTAGAGATGAGAAATCTGAAATTAATTGATTAATTAATTGTTATTTTTTAAGACAGAGTCTTGCTGTCTTGCCCAGGCTGGAGTGCAGTGGCATGATCTCGGCTCACTGCAACACCCACCTCCTGGGTTCAAATGACTCTCTGAGTAGCTGTGATTACAGGCATGCGCCACCATGCCCAGCCAATTTTTGTATTTTCAGTAGAGACAGGGTTTTGCCATGTTGGCCAGGCAGTTCTTGAACTCCTGACCTTACATGATCCTCCTGCTTCAGCCTCCCAAAGTGCTGGGATTACAAGCTTAAGTCATCATGCCGAGCTGAAAACTAAAGAGGCTTAATAATTTTCTGTAAAGGGTGGAGTTGTGCCCAGCCCTACCTGCCTGACTCTGAATGGCTCTGGTTTTGGGATTCCTCTGTTCTTAATCACTTCTTTGACATCAATGATTTACCAATGATGTGTGCAAAATGCTTTTTGGGAGACACTAAGAAGGATTAGCAATGTGATGCCTACTATTCTTGGAGTTGCAGGAAAGCTAATGGCAGGACCAGCCAGCACTAGGGAGTCAGAAGAGGGTGGCTGCCTGCAGCCAGGAGTCGAGTAGTTCCCCTCCCCACTGAAGACCTGGGAGGTATGGAAGGTGCAAGAGTTAATACAGTAAGAATAGAGGGAGGGTCCTGTCAACTTTAGATACTCCTGTACCTTATTTTGCTAAGCTTATATAATGCCAGGGCAGAATAGAATGTAGACCCATGGGAGTTCAAATCTTGGCTATGCCACCTACTTCCTGGGCAAGTTACTTCTTCTCTGTGTCCATTTTTCAAATCTTTGAAATTCCGATAGGAATGGGACTTCAACAAAAATAGGGTTGTTGTGAAGATTTCATGAGATAATATATAAGTTCTTACCAAGTGTCAGCCATGATATTTATGATGAATATTTTAGAATTATTAATTATACTATGAGGATTAAGGAACTTAATAGAAGAATGCAGTAGATGCCTAAATGGTATCTTAAAATATTATTTAAAAATAAAGTAATGGGAATGTCGCAATTACTTTTGTACCAACGTAATAGTGGTAAGATATTTCAAGTTGAGATCACAGAAATCAGTACAGACATGTCTCCTTTTAACCAGCAGGTGGCGCTCATGTTGTGTTTAAATTGTGAAAAACCTTAAAAAGTACATACATATTCATATTTTCTATTTTTACAAGAAAAAGTAAGAGAAAAAAATCTCAAAAAAGGCCATTGTCTGTGCCATAGGGAAGTAATTAAGGTATGTAAAACAGCTGATACAGTAATTAATAAGAGCAGTGACTGGAGAGTCTCAAAAAGCTTTCCTGCAAAACTGTGGGAGTGTAATTGACCTCACTGACATAGGAAAAAAAAAATCACAATCTCACACACAGCGGGGAAAGGCTGTGCTCTTACACCAGTAGATTTAGAACCAAACCAGGGAATCCTGGAGCTGCGCTTCTAAGCCACATCTGGGAAGACTTTGGAAACTTAAGTTCCGGGAGGACAGGGTCCTTAGTGCCTGTTTTTACCCATATTCCCAGAATCCAACACACTAGTCGTAGTAGATGCTCAATAAACATGTGTCAGGTGAATGAATGAACACCACAGCACATGCAGAGTTTTGAAATCCAGGCCTCAGTTTCCTCTCTGTAATCCTGGATAGATTTGGAGTTTCTGGGGTCTTGTCTCTGTTTGATGGTGTGGCCCTGGGCATGACCTTCTCTGAGTCTGGGTGTCATTTGTTCAATGTGAAACGAGAAGCTGGGAGTGGCTATTGTGACCCTATATAGATTCTATATGGAGACATCCTCCAAGTAAGCAGGAGATGCATAAGCATCAGTAGGAGCAGTCGAATTCATGCCTTTTTGGCTGGAGAATATGCACAAGTCTTCTGGGAGGAAAGCAGAGGCTAAGGGTTACATGAGTATCACTTAAATTCTGCTTCTGCCTGGACTTGCTGCATAATTTGAATGAGTGGCTAAACCTGTTTATCCTCTTTGAAGAAGCAACTGCCTCTTCATTTTTGCTAGTATGGATAATGGAATGACATGATTCTCAAGTGTTTTGTAGAAATAGAAACCCATTCTAGACATTGAGTCTATTTCATGTATTAGAGATAGCAAGTAAAGGGCCATGGGAAATATGTCATTTGGATTTTATCTCTAACATACTCCTTATCTTGTCGCAGGGCAGGCAAGCCCCCAGACTGGGGCTTAGCCCAGGAAGTTTCTTGACTTCACTCAGGAAAGAACTCAAGAGTGAGTCAGCGGTAGAAGGAAACAGCTTTGTCGAGGCAGTGGCATTCTAGCTCTGTGCCTGCCCCTGCACAGCAGGACTACCCCCCAGGCAGTGTGTCAAGAGGAGCAGCTCAAGGGCAGTTCTGTAGTCATAGTTATAACCACTTTTAGTGACAAGTAAATTAAAGGGCAATTTCTGCAGAAATTTCTAGAAAAAGTGTAACTTCTGGGTGCTGCCTTGGCATTGGTAAACTGACATGGCACTGGTGGGTGTGTCTTATGGAGAGGGGTTTTCACCTTTTCTCTGTTTCAGCTAGACTTCGTTCTGGTCCAGAGATCGAGTACCCCCTCCAGAGTTGCATCCTACCTTCTACCTCTATCCGACCCATTTTTCATATCAATTTGGGCCCCACTGAGGGGCCTTTATTTCAAAGCACAAGCCTCCTCTTCTAATTTTTTCCAGGTATGAGGCCCATTGAGATGCACTGCTCTGATTTCCTTCAAGAGGATGTATTACAGAGGGCATAGTGGGTCAACAGCCCCCATGGTAGCCCCATGAGCTGAGGCTGTGTTTTCTGCAGGTTGCTCCAAGCCAATGACAGCTTGGCAGGCGTACCTGCTCAATTCAGGATACCCCAGTGAGCAGCTTTGGCTCTGGTGAAACTTTCTGCAAACTGCTATCTGAGCCTCTTCCTCCCCAGTCTTTCCTTTGCTGTCTTCTTTCAAGATGTGAGACAAGCATCACTGGCTGAAGGCTCTCGCAGCCTCCTCTACCCTGTCTCTCTTTAGCCTTCATTGTTAATGATTCACAATTATCCTGTCTCCTGGACTGGCATACACTGGCCACTGTGGGACAAATTTCTGCTCTTTGTTTTTGACCCATTGATTGTCTTGGAGACCATATGGGTTGACTTTTCATCTTTATTGGTTTGTAGAAAGCAAAAAGTAAAGTTCCAGCCAAACACTACTAAAACAAAAGAGGATTTATTGTCCAACCCGCAGGATACAGATTACAGCAAGAGTGTGTGTTCATCACAGGTGGGGTCTATATCTTCTGCCTGGTTATGCTGCTGTTCAAACCTCAAAATCTCAATGGCTTATGAGCCCAAAGGTATATTTCTCAGTTATATTACATGTCAGCTATGATCCATGCATCTTCATTCTAGGATCTGGGCTGAGGAGCAGCTCCATTTGGAATTTGCTGTTCTTGTGGCAGAAGATAAAGAACAAAGTGCGTAAAACCATGAGATGATTCTTAGAGGTTCTCCTGAGATTGGCATATGTCACTGCTACTTGCATTTTACTGGTCAAAGCAAGTCACATGGCCAGGCCTGATGACAATGGCCAGAGAAGTATCCTTCTTCCCCCAGGGAGGAACTGCACATCACATAGCAACAGGCAGATGCAGAATCCTCCAGCTGTTAGGACAGTGAATAATGAGGAGCAGTAATACAACACATCAACTCTCATTATTCACGGATTCCATATTTGCGAATTTGCCTACTTGCTAACATTGATTCTGTAATTCCCAAATCGATGCTCATGTGTTTGTGGTCATTTGCAGACATGAGCAGAGTGGTGAAAAATTTAACTTTTCAAATGTGCACATTCCTAGCTGAGGTGGAACAAGGCAACACTCTACCTCCTTGTTTCAGCTCTCATACACACACAAGCAGAGCGTGGAGAGGCGAGGGCCGTGCTGCATGGTGCCAGAAGCTCCGATGCTGTGGCGTCATGTTTGAGTCCCCACTCTGGCTTTGGATAGTGGGGCAGCCTCAAGCAAATCACTTAACACTTCTGCACCTCGCAGTTCTCTTTTGTAAAATAAAGAAAATAGAATCCACCAGGATGAGTTGTTTTTAGGAGCTAAGGTTATAATCTATGAGAGAGAGGTGTGTGTGTATATCTACCTATAGATATAGATATATGTGCGTGTGTGTTGCGTGTATACACACACATGAACACACATTTCCCTTGGGAATGATGGTTCACTATTTGCAAATTCAGTGTTTGCAGCAACTTTATAGAATGTAACTACCACGAAGAAAGAGAATTGACTGTATGTCAGGATCATTGAGGGGCCCAAGAAAGAACACTCCTTTTTATCACCCAGGTTCTGAACCAATTGATTAACGTGTGGGGGCCAAAGGCCACCTTCATTACTGATGATCAGTGGAGGCGGTAGCACAGGGTCCAATGGCTTGCGTATTTCCTATCCACCATCTTGTCTTCTCAAGGTGAATTTTGTTCTGCAGAGCAGACCACACTTTCTCAACTCACTGCTGCGCATAGGTCTGGGTAGAGGGAAAGATACAGGACCGGTGACCCTCAGTCACCATCTTTGATGAATTGTCTTCTCCCTATTGAGAAATATGGAGCAATGACTGTTGTGCATGAACTGGGAAACGCATTCCACCTCTATGAGGAGAGTAAGGGGCAAGAAGCCAGAAATATTTGGGGCAAAATTGCTTCTCATGACAGAAGATGTAGGGAAGATGGATTCCCCTTCGCCAGATCAGAGGAAGGCACAAAGCCAGTTGTGGACTTAGGGGATGAGTTGGGGCTTCCCCTTTGTCAATGCTGAGTGTCGACAGCAGTGCTGATCTTTGATCTCTAACATGCAATCAAGAAAAGGAAATCACAGTCCGGTGTCCTGCTGGGAAGAGGATGAAACATGTTCTGGCTGGTTTCTCCTTACAGGTCATTTGTATAGAAGCACATGCCTCGGCCGCAAACAAAACCCATTCCTGGCCAGTTATTCCTCAGTCAGTTTGAAGCTGTGATGGAATTTCCCCACCAATGGTTTACAGTAAGGAGCAGAAGGGAGGATGCCAGCTGTTGAATAGACCTCAGGTAACAGAGAAAGCTGGCATCGGCTGCTAGCACCACAGCCTTGGTTGGCATTCTATGCAAGCAGGGAACTGGGACATGAAGGTTGACAAGCATCATCCAAGGAGCAGGCGGTTCCAGAGAAACAATTCATCTTTGTTCTTTTTCTTTTGCAGAGAGATCTTCATGGTAGGTTTTTAAGGCCAAGAACTAGAGCTGTTTCCTTGGTTACAAAGGCTTACTTACTAGGGCAAAGGTGGGGTGCAGGTCCCACCTGTAGGTACTCACAATGGCACATTGCAAGTGTGTGCATATTATATATAGTGCCTTAGGGCTGCCAGCAAACTACCCCAAACTGGGTGGCTTCAAACATCAGACAAAGTCAAGGTGTTGGCAGGACCGTGATCTTTCTGAAGGCTCTATCAAATTCTTCTTGCCTCTTCTTAGCTTCCTGTGGTGGCTGGTGATCCTTGCTCTTCCTCCGCTTATAGACACAGCACTCTGACGTCTGCCTGTATTTTCACATGGCGTCTCCTCTGTGTCTCTGTGTTCAATTTTTTATCTTCTTATAAGTACATCAATCATTGGATCAGGACTTATCTTAATCCAGTATGACTTCATCTTAACTTGATTACATCTGCAAAGGCCCTATTTTCAAATAAGTCACATTCACAGGTTCTGGGGGAACCCTATTCAACACAGCACAGTGCATACGTCAAGCTTTGTACATTTCCGATACTCTGTACTTCCCCTGTTACTGCCTTAACTTAAACCCCATAAACTCTCAGTGCTGTAAGAGTCTTTAAATATTTTCATTTCATGATTCTACCAAGTACTCAAAACTACATTATTTTTCTCATTGTCTGAAAGAAACTGAGGCTCAGAGAGGCAAAGTCACTTTCAGAAGGCCACACAGGTTGTGCGTGGCAGGAACAAGTGTGTCTGGTGCTGTGCTCATCCATACAACACCTGTAACTTTTAGCTTAAAAAAGCAGCATGATTCTCTTATTGTCTCCCAAACCTCTTTTACTAATGAAGGAAAAAGACTTTCTATTTTATAACTCAAAGTTGTTTGGCAATGTTTCCTTGGCAGAGAACCATCAATTAATCGTCCAATCTGTGAAATAATATTTACCATGTACTGTGTCTGAGGTAGCATGCTAGCCCCTGAGGATAGAGTGGTGAGTAAGAGAAACATTTTTAATCCCATGGAGTCTGCAATCTAGCAGTAAAAGAGTCAAATGCAAACAAACACACAGATCAATAGGTACTTGCAAATTGCGATGGTTACTGGGGAGAAATGACACATAGGGATCTAGTTTACACGAGGGGTGGGGTCAGTAAAGACTCTGGAAATGTGATGTTCAAACAAGAGATCTGAGGAATGAATAGATTTTGCCAGGTGAAGAGGGGCAAGGAATGTTCCAGGCAGGGCAAACTGCCAAGTATGAAAGGAGCTTGGTGGTTTGAGGGCTGTAGCTTGCAGGGTAAGAAGGGAATAAGACAGAAGAGGAGGTAATTTTAGAAGTATGGCTGAGAGATGATAAGGGCTTCGGTATTGAGAAAGGAGATGGGGAAAAGAGGTGGGATGTGAGAGCTATTGGAGAAGGAACCACACGGGTGAAGGTGCTTCCCTGTCTCCTGGCACAGAGATGCAGGCTTCTGACCCGTGGCGACTTTCCTTTCCATCCACGGCTCAGTTGCCCATGCTCACAGCTACCAAGTGGTTTCAGAAGGGAGTGCCCCGCATCCTGCCCACAGCTTTGGGGACCTGTTCATCATCACGCAGTGACTCTATAGTCTGTGACTGAGGTCACTGTCTGCATCAGCCATCGGGTGTCATGGGCTGCTGTCAGATGAAACCAGCTGGAGCCACAGCCTCCAAACCTGGTGCAGCCCACCCATGTTCCATTCATTTCTAAACATGGACAGATTTCGCAAAGCTGTTTTCATCAGGATGAGAAGCCTTCGAGTCCTGGAGGAAAGAGGGGTTGTGGAGAAGAAAGAAACCAGCTGTTTCTTAGCTAGACACATCATGGCTTGGGGTATGTAGGTAGGTCTACATAGGTATTCCAACTGTAGGTAGGTCAACCTACATACGGTTGGCCCTTGAAGAATGTAGGGGGTTAGGGCACTGGCCCTTTGTGTAGTCAAAATTCCGCATATAACTTTTGACTTCCCCCCAATTTAACTACTAGTAGCCTGTGGATGACGTATAGCCTTACCAGTGCCTCTGATGGGACTTCTCGGTGGCCCTTTGGGCCTGCTCACTGAGCAATAGGGGAAGTCAGTGTGACTTCTGACTGGGATTAGTCCAGGATTTTGCAGGTGAGTGATTATAGAAACCAGGAATTTTTAGAAATGAGAGAAAAGGACCAAGAAGATCTTTGAAGTTTAATATATTCTACTAGTGTCTTAATCCTAGAGGCTGTGACGAGTAGCGTGTCTGTATATGTGTGTTTATGTGTGTCTGAGTGTGTGTGCCTGTGTGTGAATGGGGATGGAAGCTGAGTGTAAGAAGGAAATAGTCCTGCTGAGAACTGAATGCAGAGACAGTAACTTTTGTTGAGCAGCTGCTATGCCCCAGGCACTCTGTGGCGCATGCTTATTTGTATTGTATTTTGGATTTTATCTGGATCCTTGATACAGTTTGAATGTTTGTTTCTTCCAAACCTCATGTTGAAATTTTCTTCACAGTGTTGGAGTTGGACCCTTGTGGGAGTTGTTTGGGTCATGGGGATGGATCCTAAATGAACAGATTAATATTCTTCCTTAGGGTGAGTGAGTTCTTGCTCTGTTAGTTTCCGTGAAAGCTGGTTGTTAAAAAGAGCCCGATATTTCCACCCCACCCTCTCCTGCTTCCTCTCAGCTTTCCAGCCATCAAAATTGTGGGCCAAATAAGCCTTTTTCCTTTGTATTTTATCCAGCCCCAGTTATTTCTTTATAGCAACATAAAATGGACTAAGACAATCCTTATGCAGCCCAATGAAGGAGGAAATAGGATTCCATTTTACAGATGGGGAAACTGAGGTTGCAGGAGTTGAAGTGCGTTGCACTCAGCGCTCACCTCAATCACTGCTCTCTCACTGTGCTATACTGCCCACTGTGGTTGCTCGCCTGCCTTCTGCACTGGGCTTCTGATCCTTGAGGGACCTTTTTCTTTGTGTTCTCAGTGGCTCTAACCCTGTGCCTGGCACAGAGTGGATACTTGCTTCATTTTTTAAGTTGAAATTTTGTTAAAGTTTGACAAATGCAGAAAAGTGCACAGATCATAGGTATATAGCTTAATGAATTTTTACAAAGGCAACACACCCTGTAACTGGTACCCAGATCAAGAAGCAGAACAACTATTACTTTAGAAGCCTCTATAAAGCCCTACTCCAGTCACCAACTCCTCCCCTTATTCTGCCAATGGTAACAGGTATCCTGACCTTTAACTTCATAGATTAGTGTTACTTTTCTCAAACATTGTATGGATGAAATGCTATTTACATTCTATATTACATTTGCTTGTTTATTTTCACCACTGTAGAGTATTTTATTCTATATATAAACTGTAACATATTTGTCCATTCTACTCATTTGAATCGTTTCTAATTTCTGGTTATTATGAATAGGGCTGATATATGTATATTACATAGATGTGTCTATCTACCTATGGTTGACCCTTGAACAATATAGGAGATTGAGGCAATGCCCCTTGTGCACTCGAAAATCTTCATATAACTTTTGACTTTCCCAAAATTTAACTACTAGTAGCCTGTGGATGACTGAAAGCCTTACCAATAACATAAGCAGTTGAGTTACACCTATTTTTATATGTCATAAATATGTTATATACTGTATTGTTACAATAAAGTAAGCTAAGGAAAATGTTATTAAGAAAATCATAAGAAAGAGAACATGTACTTCCTATTCATTAAGTGGAGGTGGATCATCATGGAGGTCTTCATCCTTGTCTTCATATTGGGTAGGCTGAGAGGAAGAGGAGGAAGACGATGTGTTGGTCTTGCTGTCTTGGGGTGGCACAGGCAGAAGAAAATTCACATATAACTGGACCCACCCAGTTCAAAACCCACGTTTTTCAAGGAATATATATATGCACACATATATAATAGAGGTCTTTAGGTGAAAATGCTCAATAAATATTTGATGAAAGAATAATAATTTGCTGCTTAAAGAAATCACTCACAAAGTGTTTTCTAAGTGACATGGTTTGGCTGTGTCCCCATCCAAATCTCATCTTGAATTTCCACATGTTGTGGGAGGGACCCGGTGGGAGGTAATTGAATAATGGGGGCAGGTCTTTCCTGTGCCGTTCTCATGATAGTGAATAAGTCTTACAAGATCTGGTAGTTTTAAAAAGAAGAGTTCCCTTGCACAAGCTCTCTGTCTTTGCCTGCTGCCATCCATCTAAGACGTGACTTGCTCTTCCTCGCCTTCTGCCATATCGTGAGGTTTCTCCAGCCACATGGAACTATAAGTCCAATAAATCTCCTTCTTTTGTAAATTGCCCAGTCTCAAGTATGTCTTTATCCACAGGATGAAAACAGACTAATACAGTAAATTGCTACCAGTAGAGTGGGGCACTACTGAAAAGATACTCAAAAATGTGGAAGTGACTTTGGAGCTAGGTAACAGGCAGAGGTTGGAACAGTTTGGAGAACTCAGAAGAAGACAGGAGAGTGTGGGAAAGTTTGGAACTTCCTAGAGACTTGTTGAATGGCTTTACCCAAAATGCTGATAGTGATACAGACAATAAAGTCTAGGCTTAGGTGGTCTCAGATGGAGATAAGGAACTTGTTTGGAACTGAAGTGAAAGTGATTCTTGTTATATTTTAGCAAAGAGACTGGTGGCATTTTGCCTCTGCCCTAGAGATTTGTGGAACTTTGAACTTGAGAGAGATGATTTAGGGTATTTAGTGAAAGAAATTTCTAAGCAGCAAAGCATTCAAGAGGTGAGTTGGGTGCTGTTAAAGGCATTCCATTTTATATTGGAAGCAGAGTATAAAAGTTTGGAAAATTTGCAGCCTGACAATGTGAAAGAAAAGAAAATTCAATTTTCTGAGGAGAAATCTAAACTGGCTTCAGAAAATTGCATAAGTAATAAGGAGCTGAATGTTAATCTTCAAGACAATGTAAAGACATGTAAGAGTTCTTCATGGCAGCCCCTCCCATCACAGGCCTAGAGGCCTAGGAGGAAAAAGTGGTTTCTAGGGCCACGCCCAGGTTCCCCATGCTGTGTGGAGCCTAGTGACTTGGTGCCCTGTGTCCCAGCTGCTCCTACTGTGGCTGAAAGGGGCTAATGTAAAACTTGGGCTGTGGCTTCAGAGGGTACAAGCCTCAAACCTTGGCAGCTTCCATCTGGTGTTAAGCCTGTGAGTGCACAGAAGTCAAGAATTGAGGTTTGGGAACCTTCAGCTAGATTTCAGTAGATATATGGAAATGCCTGGATGTCCAGGCAGAAGTTTGCTACAGGGGCAGGGTTCTCATGGAGAACTTCTGCTAGGGAAGTACAGAAAGGAAATGTGGGGTCAGAGCCTCCACACAAAACCCCTACTGGGGCACTGACTTGTGGAGCTGTGAGAAGAGGGCCACCATCCTCCAGACCCCAGAATGGTAGATCCACTGACAGCTTGTACTGTGTGCCTGGAAAAGTTGCAAACATCAATGCTAGCCTGTGAAAGCAGCCAGGAGGGGGGCTGTACCCTGCAAAGCCACAGGGGTGGAGCTTCCCAAGACCATGGAAACCCACCTCTTGCATCAGTGTGACCTGGACGTAAGACCTGAAGTCAAAGGAGATCATTTTGGAGTTTTAAGATTTGACTGCTCTGCTGGATTTCAGACTTGCATGGGCCCTGTATGCTCTTTGTTTTGGCCAATTTCTCCCATTTGGAATGGCTGTATTTGCCCAATGCCTTTATCCCCATTGTATCTAGGAAGTAACTAACTTGCTTTTGATTTTACAGGATCATAGGTGGAAGGGACTAAACTTGTCTGGGAGGAGACTGTGGACTTTTGAGTTAATGCTGAAATGAATTAAGACTTTGGGGGACTGATGGAACGGCATGATTGGTTTTGAAATGTGAGGATGTAAGATTTGGGAGGGGCCGGGGCGGAATGATGTGGTTTGGCTGTGCCCCCACCCAAATCTCATTTTGAATTTCCATGTGTTGTGGGAGGGACCTGGTGGGAGGTAATTGAATCATGGGGGTCTTTTCCATGCTTTTCTCATGATAGTGAATAACTCTCATGAGATCCAATAGTTTTAAAAAGGGAAGTTCGCCTGCACAGGCTTTCTCTCTTTGCCTGCTGCCATCCATGCAAGATGTGACTTACTCTTCCTTGCCTTCTGCCATGATTGTGAGGCTTCCCCAGCGATGTGGAACTTTAAATCCAATTAAGCATCTTTCTTTTGTAAGTTGCCCAGTTTTGAGTATGTCTTTATCAGCAGCATGAAAACAGACAAATACAAGTGAGGCCCCCAAATCCTTTATATAGGGTGAAGTTCATGGGAGTTTCAGAGAGAGGGAGGAGAAGTAGGAAGTTCCCAGGAGGGAGTCCTTAATGAGCAAAGGAGGGGAGCTTCAGCGAGTAAACCCCTAGGGAGAGGATATCCTGGAAAGGCAGGAGTGCAGTGGAGGACAGGGCTGGGGGGATGCTGGAGGCTTGCATGGCCAACATCAAGTTTAGTCTTCATATGATGGGCAGGAGGGAGTTGTGGATGGCTTTGGAGCTGAAGAGCATAATTTTTTTTTTTTCATTTAATTTTTTAAAAACAGAAATTAGATTGTCTGTGGGTGCCAGAGTGATTGAGGGGAAATGACAGAAGTCAGGGAGCCAGAGTAAGAGGCAGCTGCACCTGTTCACTTGTGTGTTAATGAGATTGTTAGTGGGATGGAGAAGACCTGCTGAGCACAACATTGGGAAGAAAACCTTCAAAGACCAGTGACAAAAAAGGAGGCCAGGAAAAGGCATCTGTAAATGTGACTGTAAGGGTTTGAGCTTGTTAAAAATATGGGTCCAGGGCAGATGGGTTAGTAAATTTAGGAAAGTGAGAGGAGTTTGCGGACTGCCACCTATGGTTTCTATTTCCTCAATGACATGGAGGTGAGGTTATCAATCAGCTGAAAGTGAGCAGGGAATTTCAGTGGAGTAGGAGAGCTGAAGAGGCAGAACCAAGTGTAAAATAGTGGATTCTGAATAAAACACGAAGAATTATAGGTACCCAGGTAAAAGATTGGGACCCCCTGGAATAAATCCTTGTTGTTTGCAGTCATTAGTCAACAAAATATTGGGTTCCTTTCTATTCTTTCCAATCTGTCATTTGCAGCATTTTTTTTTTAAAAAGAGAAAAGGAGAAAGAAAGAAACAGCAAAAGAAAGGAAAAAAAGGAATGAAAGAGAGAAAGAAAGAGGAAGAGAAAGAGGGAGAGAGAATGGGATTCTTGTTTTATTGCCCAGGCTAGAATACAGTCTAAAAATGGGTATTAAAAACCTCTTTTATGCCTATAATTGTGCTTAACAATG
>CAUYQU010060637.1:0-13258 GCA_963574635.1 Cheracebus regulus
TTTTTTTTTTTAAAGATGGGGTTTCACCATGATGGCCAGGCTGGTCTTGAACTCCTGACCTCAGGTGATCCACCCACCTCAGCCTCCCAAAGTGCTAGGATTACAGGCGTGAGCCACCGCAAGCCCGGCCCTGGTATGTTGTCAAAGGTAAGAGACAAACATGTAAATGCCAACAGGAAGGAGCAAGCCTGAGAAGACTTTGACAATGAATAACTGACAATGTCAAAGTTTCTTTTATTATGAAAAGAAATTTACAGTTAATTAAGCATATTTTATGTACCAGGCAATGTATTAAGTATTTTCACATATATTATCTTGTCTCCTTACCCACACACACTTCAAAACCTTCTACCTTTTCTTGCTTCCAAAAATAGATACTTTTCCTTAAAGTACAGCTAAAGGGACAATATTTAGAAAATTTTCCTTAATAAACATCATTCCTTTTTTCTTTTCTTTTCTTTTTTTTTTGAGACAGAGTCTCACCCTGTAGCTCAGGCTAGAGTGTAGTGACGTGATGGCCGCTCACTGCAACCTCCACCTCCTGGGTTCAAGCAATTCTCCTGCCTCAGCCTCCCGAGCAGCTGAAACTACAGGCGTGCACGACCACACCCAGCTAATTTCTGTATTTTTAGTAGGGATGAGGTTTCACCATGTTGGTCAGGATGGTCTCAATCTCTTGACCTCATGATCTGCCCACCTTGGCCTCCCAAAGTACTGGGATTACAGGCGTGAGCCACCATGCCCAGCCAACATCATTCCTTTTCTAATCTGCTGGTACAATCCTAGTTATACCCTAAATTATAAGTACGATAAAACATGATAAAATGAATATGGATATATTGCTATTGATTTCCATTCTCTGCTCAGCCTCTGTTCTCCACAAACTAAAGTTCTTACATCCTCGGGATTGCTGGGGTACACAAGGCCATACAAGGAAACCCTAGTTCGAAAATAATTCAACCACTATTAACTTAGGCACCAAATGTTTACTAAGGGCCTACGGGGCAAGGATCAACCTACTTAGTAGTAAGGCTACAAAGATGAGTAAACAAAAGGTTAAAATACACTGTGGTTAGTATAAATAATGTACATGAATTTAAGAAAAAGTTAAGTGTAGCTCAGGAGATTTTATAACCAAAATAGATACAAGTCCAAAGAAGCATGCCTGGATCGTTATTATAAACTAACAAATCATGTATATTTAACTGTTTGAATTAGGAGTGCTAACCAATAAGGAATATATAATCTGCATGGAGCCTAATAAAAAAAGTTGGATGGCAGAGAGAAAAAAATTGTCAATTTCTTCCAAGATACTAGGTAAGGAGGTTTCCATGTATCAATGAAAAGCACAATTCTGATTCATCCGTTAAGTAGTCCCTATAATAAAGATATCAGGATATCTTAGTTTTATAGCACTTAAAAAAAACGTCTGTGGTCATGAAACTGATGAAAAATATCCTGCGAAATATTTTCCATAAGAATGCACTAATCAGCACTGTCCCTTTGACAAGGTTTATCTCTAACAGCATGGCTTACATAATAGTTTCACGAATTTGGTTTGTGGTAAAGGGTACCCTAAGTGGAGACAAATTCTGGGTATCTTGACAAAAGTTTTAATTTCTAGAACTATAAAGCTGAGGAATGGCCCTTTACCACAGCAATCCCTCCAAAGCAATCTCATTCTGCTAAGTTTAGTCTGATCCTCTTTACACAAACTAATATGCTTAAGTTCTCAAAATGAGAATGCTTCATAAATCACTCATTCCTGAGAAAAAATTACATATGTATAATTACTTTCTAAAATCATGTTAAAATGGAAAACATTCAGTTAGAATTTAAACCATGAAAAAATCAGAACAATCAGACAAGCGAAAGATATAAAGACAATTCAAATTGGAAAGGAAGAAGTCAAATTATCCCTGTTTTCTGATGATATGATCTAATATTTGGAAAAACCTAAAGACTCCACAAAAAACTATTAGAACTGACAAATTCAGTACAGTTGCAAGCAACAACATACAAATCAGTAGCATTTCCATATGCAACCAGTGAACATCTGAAAAGGAAATCAAAAGAGTAATCCCATTTAAAATAGCCACAAATAAAAGTAAGTACCTAGGAATTAACCAAAGAAGTGAAAGAACTAGAAAATACTGACAAAAGAAATTAAAGAGAACACCAAAGAAATGGGATGATATTCCACGTCCATGGATTCAAAGAATCAATGTTGTTAAAATGTCCATACACCCAAAGCAATCTACAGATTCAATGCAATCCCTATCAAAATACCAATGACACTCTTAGAAATCGAAAAAAGTTCCTAAAATTAATATGGAACCACAAAAGACCCAGAATAGCCAAAGCTATCCTATGCAAAAAGAACAAAACTGGAGGAATCACATTACCTGACTTCAAATTATACTACAGAGCTACAGTAAAACAGCATGTACTGGCATAAAAATAAGACACATAGAACAGAATAGAGAACCCAGAAACAAACACATACCTATAATGAACTCATTTTTGACAAAGATGCCAAAAATGTACACTGGGAAAAGACAGTCTCTTCAATAACCGGTGCTGGGAAACTGGATATCCGTATGCAGAAGAATGGAACTAGACCCCATCTCTTGTCACGTACAAAACCCAAAAGTGTTGAAGACTTACATCTAAGACCTCAAACTATGAAACTACTACAAGAAAATACTGGAGAAACTCTCCAGGACACTGGACTGAGGGCAAAGATTTCCTGAATAATATCCCACCACAAGCACAGACAGCCAAAGCAAAAATAGACAAATAGGATTACATTAAGTAAATAAGCTTCTGCACAGCAAAGGAAACAATCAGCAAAGAGAAAACCAACAGAATGGAAGAAAATACTTGCAAACTACCCATCTTAGAAGGCACTAATAACTAGAATATATAAAGAGCTCAAACAAACCTATTGAAAAAAGTCTAATAATCTGATTTAAAAATGGGCAAAAGATCTGAATAGATGTTTCTCAAAAGAATACACACATATGGCAAAAAAAAAAAAGTGTCCATCAACAGATAAACGGATAAAGAAAATGTGGTACTTATACATAATGGAGTACTATTCAGCCATAAAAAAAGAATGAGATGCAGTCATGTGCAACAACATGGATGTTGACTGGAGGTCATTATGTTAAGCAAAAAGTCAGGCATGGAAAGACAAACATCTCATGTTCTCACTTATGTGTGAGATCTAAAAGTAAAAACAACTGAACTCATGGAGACAGAGTAGAAGGATGGTTACTAGAGGCTGGGGAGGTTGGTGCGGGGGAGGGGTAAGAGAGAGGTAGGGATGGTTAATGGGTACAAAAAAAAATACAATGAATAATGCCTAGTATTTAACAGCACAACAGGATAACCATAATCAATAATAACTTAACTGCATAGTTTTAGAGAACTAAAAGAGTATAACTAGATTGTTACACAAAAGATAAATGCTTGAGAGGATGCATATCCCATTTGCCATGATGTGGTTATTACATATTGCATGCCTGTATCAAGACATCTCATGTACCCCAGAACTATATATACCTACTATGTAGCCACAAAAAGTAAAAATTAAAATTAAGCATAAAAAATAAGAGAATGTAATAATTATTCACTGTTGAGATACGATAAAACATACTAAAATAAAAAAAAGTATATTGTGATAAAACTACCTTCAACTATAATAAAAATACTAAAATCTAAGTATAAAATAGGCGCAATTACCTTTTATTGTCAAAATTTAAAAGAAATTTAATAAAAAGAAACAAATGTCTAACTTTCAGTTCTTCATTTATTTGCAGAAAAAAAACTCAATGGTGAACATGTGCTAACCACTATATAAGTAAAGCATAAAATTGAGATTTAATTACAAAAATAAATACAAAAGCCAACGGATCATTTATTTATGCACACAATTGTTCACAGAACATATTCATATGTATAGAATTTTAATATATAATAAAGTCACTCCATACTGATACCTTCAGTGTCCCTATATGTTGCAGGAATTACCTTGAAAAATAAATGCTAGCTATTAAACATTTAAATGATGTATTAAAACATATTGCTATCACAAAAACTGTACTGGCCTGTGATGTTCCCTTGACTGCCTCTGACCTGCTGCTTGCCCTGAGAGTAGGTGCATACTTAGAATATAAAGTAAGTTTTTGGAGAGAATGGTAAAAAGAAATAAACAACAAAAAAACTTCTATTAATAAAACTTCAAAGGGCTTTGTGTATATTAAGTTGAAATGTGAAGAAAACTAAAATAAAAGAAATGAAGAAAGATTTCTAGTGCTGAGTAATGTCACACTGCACATGAACTCATTAAAAGCACAAATATACAACATTCTTTCTGGAACTCACATGAAGTTAATAATCTAAAACAGACTCTTTAAAAAAAAAAATCTCCAAGTATTACATGTTATTGAAGTATGACTTACCTTAGGATTTTCAAATGAAATTTTAAAAATCATGTAAAATTTAAGTGTACAAGTTGTTTTTTCAAATTATTTTTAAAACACAAATATCAAAGTACTCCATTTTAATAAGTGTTCCATTTTGCTTACTGAAAGTTTCAGAAGCAAACAAGCTTTTTATATCGTTGTTTACTCTCAAGTTTTTAATTCCTTTCACTGATATAAAATGGCCTTTAAAAAACTAAATTATAAAGGTTAGAAAAGGGTTAAAGTGCAGAGCATTGAAAATATAGGGAAAAAAGTAAAAAACTGTTGAGACATTGTAAGTCACTCAAAACGAAAAAAAAGGCTTCACTTTTTTCTTTTTTTGGCTAGACTTCTATAAATAAAACTGAAAAAAACTTAGTAAACATATTTCTTCTCACAGAAGCAATGAAGGGTTCTCTTTCACAAAGCAGTGGGGTTACAGTGGGGTTACTTTGTAGGCTGTAATATTCTTATCACATTTTACATATAAAGTAACAGATCACTACATTGAAAGCATAAATTCAGCTAGGTAACTTTACTAATAACCCACCTTTTTCATTTTCTTTGTATCTACAAATGCCAACTGGAATTTCTGCTTGAAACATGGAGCCCACCATAATCTCCTATTTCAAAAATAACATAAAACATTAATAAGATCTAGTAACACAGACTTTATATCCATGTTTTAGCTTCACCATCTTAGTAAACTGTTCCTGGTTTCTCTGTCATAAAATACAAATACAACCAATTAACTACCTCAGAGGAGTACTGTGAAGATGAATGACAATAAAAAATGACTGGATGAAAATATTAGTAACAATGGGTGAAATGCAATGTAAACAATAAATACAAACTTTACTTCAAAATATAGAGACAAAGAAATAAAAGTGAATTCTGGTAATTCCATTAGTAAGATAACTGCAAAACACCTAAAAAACAAAGTCAAATTCAGGTATTTTCAGAGTATCTACACAAGACAGATATGATCCCTGCATGTGGATCATCGGCATCACCTAAAAAATTTTTGTTTTTTTGAGACAAGGTCTTGCTTTGTCACCTAGGCTGGAATGATCATGGATCACTGCAGCCTTGACCTCCCAGGCTCAAGCGATGTTTTTACCTCAGTCTCTAAGTAGCTGGGACTACAGGCACATGCCACCACACATGGCTAATGGGAAACTGTTAGAAATGCAAATGCTCAGGCCCCACCCTAGACCTACAGACTCTGGGGACAGGACTCAGTCACTGGTATTTTAACAAGCTATCTAGGTGATTCTGACATACACTTAAGTCTGAAAAACAGAGCTTCAAGGTTAAGAAAAATAACAAAAAGGGTTTGTATAAAGCTCAGTAGGGGCCAAATGAATGAAACTCTAAACAAAATAGATAAGCAGGTTATGGCCTGACTTTTATTAAAACAACACAAAATGAAAAAGTAACCTCTTCCCTACAAATATAATTAAATAGGAAATCCAGTATCAAATATATATAGTCAAATCACAGATTGGGTGAAACTGGCTGTTCTGAAAAGCAACTGGAAACTACCACTGGTGAAATTTCACAACTCAAGGACAGCAAGATTACATGAGCCCTCTTTTGTCTGATGGCTAAATGTTAAGAACACATTTACTAACGTTTTCAAAATTGGGCATGAAAGGTACAAAATAATGGTCTAAAAGTTTAGATAACTCTTAGGATTTGAAAAGTCACCTTCCTGCTATTGTTACCTCAGCTGATGTGAGGATCTCATTTTAACCAGTACAACTTCAAAGATGTGCTTTATGTAATAAAGTTACTGCTATACCTGTAAGAAAAACCAATCTTTCTCATGATCAGTTTTCCAAAAAGAAACAAACTTACAACAAATCTTCTCCACTCTTACAATGGAACTCTCTTTATGTCTTCTACTATAAAAAGAGTCTTTATTGTCACATCGTGTGCCTCTTAACTTAACTCACCTATGCCTACCAAAGAACACTGTCAAGTTACTAACCCTGGCTGGGATGCTTCTGAAGAATCAATGCCTGGATCCATGCCAGGACAATTAAATTAGAATCTATGAATGAAGGCCCTGGTAGTCAGTACTTCTAAGTTATACAAATGATTCTAATATAAAAACAGGGTTGAGAACATCTGGATTAGTATAAAGATACGCACTACGTTTCCCCTGTTCAGTTCAGAATATTACTTTTCATCTGTTAATTTGTTCTGTAGTGCAGGGAAGGGACAGGAAATAGCTCTTTGAAGATCATTATGTACGTATCATATATGTAATTTTCATTTAATCTTTCAGCAAGCCCCATAAGGCTGACATTGTCATTCCCATACTACATGGAAGAAGATAAAGCTCAAAAATTTGATCTTCTCAGGAGCACACAATTAGTAAGTTCTAGAGCTATAACTTTAACTCAGGTTTGACTACAAAGCTGTTTCCCCTATCTTAAGTTTCTATAAAAATTTGATTTCATCTACAGCCTTAAAAAAATGAATCTCTGAACCCTGACAATTATTTACAACAACAAAATCATACTGAAAGAAAACAATCTACATTTACTCTGGCCTGCTTTATTACATAATTTTTTTTTTCTGAGAAAGGTTTGGTTAATTTATACCCTTTCTGAGTAAGGTGTGGCTAATTAATACCCTACAGCAATGAAAGGGGTTCTACCTCTGAGCTTTTTTTCTTTCATTTAAAAAAAGAATGAATGCTTAATCAAACTGAACGCTCCTTAATCTACTGAACACTCCAGATTTTAAAAAAACAACATTTATTGAAGAGATATAAACTTGAATATGTAGTGGAAGAGCAATTTAAAAGGACTCCCAAGGTTTCTAGCTTTTTTCATCTTAATTTCTGCATAATATAGGAATCAACAGGATGAAAGAACCCTTGCCCAAAGAGGTCAAACAAACAGTAACTTTCATGATTCTTGTTTTCTGTCTTAAACCCCATCATTTGCTCAAATTTACACAAACCACACACTGGGCCAATCTTGTCTCTCAACAAAAATAACATCATTCTTTTATATAAATGATTTAACCAGTTCTACATAAAAAATTTTTTTGAAGACATGGGGTCTCACTATGTTGCCCAGCCTGGTCTCAAACTCCTGGCCTGAAGTGATCCCCCTACCTCAGCCTCCCAAATAGCTGGTACAATAGGGGAAACACCACTGCAACCAGCCAATTCTACATAACATTTTGATAGATTTTCCTGAGACTTCAGTTCTTTTACATCAACTTAAAATTCAAACTAATCTCAATATATTATCTTTAGATTCATTTCAGAAATTAAGTTGTATATAGTGACAAAGAAGCCAAATCTGTTTCTTCATACAATATGCTTATCAGTTATGAATGTCAACATTAATCATTTGGAGAGTTTTCCTTTTATAAATATAGAATGAAAAACTTGCAATACAACTATTAAACAAAATGTACTTAAGAAATATCAAAGCCTCCATAACTGCTTTCCATAATATTGAAAAATAAATATGTGATACTTTTTACAGGGCAACAAAAGCCTAATTCAGCACTAGTTCAGGACTAAAGCAGAAATGTGGATTTTTGTTTTATTTACTTTTTGTGTTGTTTTATAAAATGAGACAGGGTCCCGCTATGTTGCCCAGGCTGGTCTCGAACTCCCAGGCTCAAGTGATCTGCCTGTCTCAGCCTCCCAAAGTGCTGGGATTATAGGCGTGAGCCACCATGCCCGGCCAGAAATGTGGATTTCTAGTCTTAGAGAGTGCTGACTTCCTCAACAAAATCCAATTCTTTCAATTTATTTTATTTTATAAAAAGATAAATATATCTCTAACCTAGATGTGTTAAGAAAGAAGCAGAACATTTACCAAACATTTAAATGTCATAAAAGGGCTTACATCAATTTTATCAATATACATGGCCAGTAAAAAAATAATTAAATAATTACACTAGGCTTTTTTTAAAAAAATTAATTTATCTAAATTTTGGGAAAATATTGTTCTAACTACCTTTTTCCAGTCTTCTGATGGAATATAATCTTCATCTTCTTCAGATTCTTCTTCTACTTCACTATCTAGAATAAATAAGACACCAATACTATAAAATGACTGCTTATCCTGTCTACATCTATGTATCTATATATTATTTTTACATCTATCATCAAATATTTGGATATGCTCAAAGGTAACTAAGGAATTAAGCCAAGATATTTCTAACCAAATAATTAACAACCTATCACTTAAAAAACCAAAACCAAAAAACCATGAACTTTCTACATAACTGTATTCTCGTGAAATGACTTCCTATAAAAACTTAGGGGAAAAAACTGATTTAGAATCAAGATAATATTATCTTACTACATATTTCATGACAGTTTATTTTTATTCAAGTGTTTTTCTTCCTTTTAAAGTAGAGAAATTTAGGTGTACTTATGAATATATCTAAAACAGGCTAAGAGACAAAGAAAGTAAAAAATGTAAACTAAGGGAAAGACTATGAGAAATAAAAAGTGACCATGAAACAAACATTTAAAGACAGGGCAAGGAAAAAACAAATACACCCAAAATCAAGTAGTACATGATACAATCACTGTAGCATATTCACTAACAAACAGGGCCCCTGCATTGCTAAATTAATAACTTACAACAAAATCCATTTACTGTTGAAAAAAATTTCAGACTAAATGAATTCAAAGACCAGTTAAAAAAATGAGCATTTTAGGTAATACCTAAAATAGTAAAAATTATATTCAAATATTATCAACCAATAACACTTACTTGTATCAAAATATTTACATCGACGTGGGCGGATTATTTCCTGGGCATCTTGAGAAGCAACAGATTGTGACGGATCATCATTGGAAGACTGAGTTTCATCTTCCTGACCTGATGAATCCTTTATATTCTCCTCCTATGGAATAATAAATTTCTTTAAGATATAAAGAAAACTGTTGCAGATGAAAGGCCGTAGCATATAAATTTTGTTCTAATCTAAGAAGACTAAAATGAATATATTAGATGTAATATGGTATTCTGGGTTGGGTCCTACAACAGGAAAAAGTACATTAGCAGAAAAACTGGCATAATTCAATCTGTAGCTTGGTTAATAATTCTATCTATACCAAGATGTTAACCTTCACAGAAGCTGAGGTAAGAGTATTCAGGAACTTTCTATTCTAGCTTTAAACCTTTTATAAATCTAAAATTATCTCAAAATAAAATAAGGAAAATAAACACAAACTGCCAATTAGCCTTTATTATTTAAAAGCAACAGCGTTTTTTAGAAAGTTGGTATAAATTAATTAGAATAAGTACTGGGAAAAAAATCTGAATGACAAGATCAAACTGTTACCTCTAAGGAGTAGATTACAGGGGATTTCCAATTTTCATATTATGTATTTCTGTAATATCTTAATTTTTAACACGTAGGAAGAGTAAAGATTATAAAAACAAGTAATCAAAATATATAAGAAAAACTTTAATTTCAACAAGAATAAAGACTACAATCTTAAACATACATATATAGACTTACTTTATTTTCCCCACTACAGCCACTGTTGTCATCATTATCAGCATCTTCATCATCTTCACCTTCTTCTTCCTCTTCCTCCTCTTCGTCATCTTCTTCAGGTAGTCGAACAGTACTACCATAACCATAAAGGCTAAGAAGTTCATGAATTGGCATGTCGCCTTCCTAAATAAATTAAAATAAAAGTTCATGTCTGAATCAATGTTATTTCTGATTCCCAGGCTATAATCCACAAATCTGTGGAGTATTCATTCAGTACTGAAGAATAAGAGCTGTATCATGAATTATCAGATCATAAAAATCAGAACTGAAAATATTTCTGAAACCTAGGAATATATTAATCTTTTAAGTATTTCTATAAAACCAACCAATTCTAACTGCTGACAACAAGATCGTTTAAGTATAATTAAAAAGTGGCCTTCGTCTAACATGGACTATTCTTTTTGCAATCAATTCAGTATATGCGCAATGTCAGTTAACACTATGCATGGATGCCCACTCTTAATAAGAGTACCATACTTAATTTGAGGGTGGAGAAATAGAACACTGAGAAATAGACTATATATAAACTCAGAAAGGGAGATGAAATTAACAGCTCAGCCTGAACATATGAAAAAAAAAAAAACCCACAAACAAACCAGTAATAATACACAAAAATAATAATGGATTACATTAACCATATATGCTTTTCTATGGTTATCTCCATTTACATATAAAATCATCCCTTACAATCCTTAACATCTACCAAAGCTGGCAGATTAAGCATTTCTTCAAAAAAATCACACAAGTTACAAGCAGTAGATCCAGATTTAAACAGTCTAACTCCAAAAGTCCATACACGTATCAATACACCATGGTGCCTCAGCCAGGGACTTCCCTCAATCCCCACAAAAACAGACCCTCTGTGGATGAAAAACAAATGTCCATAGGCAATGAAATGAAATCAGCTTTCTATACAAAATACTGCCACCAGTAAACAAGAAATGTACAGTATCAGGGAAACATGACAGAATTCTGATTATAAAAAGAAAATCCAAATCATGTTAACATATTATACACCCATGTACACACACATACAATACACAAGATCTGAAGTCAGAAAAGAATCCTTTTAGAAGCTAGAAAAAAAAAGGGTAATCATAAAATAAGACATGGTTCATATTTTTCCAGCAGTCATGGAAAGAAATAAAGAAATAAGTCTAGCTCATGTGTTAAAACACATTGCCACAATGGATATGGGTAAATCAGACTGGATTATCACCTTCGCTCAAAATCCATGTGCAAGAAGGAATTAATGATTATAATTTGGAAAAATTTTCTTATGAAGAAATAGGAAGAAAGTGTCAAGCAAAACTTCTACTTCACATTACAAATGGATATTCTGGTTATGAATGAGTTTGTGGATCTATTTCGGAAAGATAAACCATTTCCAAGACCCCTAATGATTTGCAGAAGCTACAACCTGAAAAGTGGTAACGTTATCAAGGCAAGGTATTGCCACTCCAGCTAAATAACCAGCTGGCAAACAACTGACAGCTCTTATACTGTGGTTCTCAAAGTACAACACCAACAGTGCTTTAAGTGTTCAAGCATCTGGTCCACGTACCAAGGACCTGGTATGGGACACTGATATTTGGGAATCTGAGGAATCAGTACTTAGGAACTAAAACAAAACTTCAAAATAAGAGGTAGAAGTGCAATAAGAGAAACATAACAAAAAGGCTAGTTTTATTTATTTATTTTTTGAGACAGGATCTTCCTCTGTCATCCAGGCTGGAGTGCAGTGGCACAACCACAGCTCACTGCAGCCTCAACTCACGGGGTTCAAATGATCCTCCCTCCTCAGCCTCCCAAGTAGCTGGGACCATACATGTGTACCACCATGACTGGCTAATTTTTGTACTTTTCATAGAGAAAGGGTTTCACCATGTTGCCCAGGCTGGTCTCAAATACCTAGACACAAGCTATCTGCCCATCCTGGCTTCCCAAAATGTGGGATTAGAGGCATAAGCCACCATGCCCAGCCTAAAGCTAGTTTTATACACAAGAATAACAAATAGCTGCCATAAAGTGTCTTCTATGTGTCACGCATTTGTGATAGGTGCTTTGATTTCACTGTCTTCTTCTCTTACTACAATGAAAGCAATGTCAAAACATTACACAATTTAATTAGATCTTTAAAAGTACCAAATGGAGTGCTTGCTACATCTTTATTTGCAAATAAGGAAACCAGGCAAAGAAACATTATGCACTGATAGAGACTTTATTATAATACCCAGACCTTCTAATCTCAGGTCATGCAACTTTTCTTAAGCTCACATCCTGTACCCCAAAATCAGAAGCAAGTTTAGTAACTGGTCACTATTGTGAATAAAAGCAATTAAAGTCACTAGTATGAATAAGGGCCCCAAAAGGAAAACAACTTTAGCTTAACAGTTTGCAACTAAAATATACATAGGCCTTAAGAGTTCATGAAGAGCTTGTTTCATCATTTATTTGATCCGCAAAACTCTCCTAATATCTTACTACCTTAATTTTTATAACTGTGTTAACTAACCCTTTGAAACCACACAGCTAATTACACAATCATGCTCTGTTTTGAACTCATCTTCTGACAAGACCATGGTACTTGGTTCACTCTAAAAAAAAACAGGTGTATTATCAATCAAATAAATGCCCCCAGGCTCTCTACCATTGGTCTGTTTTATTATGGGCATCAGAGTTACCTTGATGGCTTACTAGAACAGGCTGCTGAGCCTCACCCAAGTTTCTGATCTAGTAAGTCTCCAGCGAGGACTGAAAACCTGCATTAAAAAAAAAATCATCTCAGGTGATGCTAATACTGCTGGTATGAGACCACCTTGCAAACCACTAATCTCACAGGTCTAGGATAAGATACTTGCAAATAATCCTTTCCAATGGGAAGTAATAAAGCTTGAACATTATCTTTACTAAAGCTTATCATATGATATATGATACCTAGCTAAAATATTTGTTTAAAAAAATAGGTGACATATTAACTACATGGAAAATAATTTTTCTTTGTTAACCACTGTCAAGAATGTAGAATGTCTGATAATTATAGATTAAGATTTTTCCCACTTGGATATACAGATGAGAAGTATGACTCACTTTACAAAAATTCATTTCTCAGGCCAAGCATGGTTGCTCACGCCTGCAATCCCAGCCCTTTGGGAGGCTGAGGCGGGCAGATCACTTGAGGTTAGGAGTTCGAGACCAGCTTGGTCAACAAGGCAAAAGCCCATCTCCACTAAAAA
>CAUYQU010060638.1:0-15840 GCA_963574635.1 Cheracebus regulus
TTGTTAAGACTCGGCTGCTATTGGTTGTTAAGACTCGGCTGCTATTGGTTATTAAGAAGCTATGGTTGCAGCACCTTGTTTGCATACTGGGCTCTTTAAGGGAAGACCAGGCTGTGCGAGCAAGGGAGAAGGGAACATGCCTGAGTATGTCTGAGCTTGCTCGGGGCTTGTAAAAGGAAAAAAAGGAGTGGGGGTGCGTCCGAGCTCCCAGCAAGGCAACCGGCCTTATAAGGAACACTCATTTCCACCACAGTATGAGGGACTCAGATGATTCCCTTTCCCAAAACTCCATTTAGAATGAAAGAATGAATAATTTATATGAGGGTAAGAATTAATAAGACCATTAAAGGAGCAGGCAACTCTAACGGAAAGAGCACACTCTCTAGGATCAGATAAGGATTTGAATCTCAGTTCTGCTGTTTACTAACTGTGTGACCTTAGGCAAGTAGTTAGCCTACCAGTGCCTAAGTTTCCTCCTCTGTCTCTGTACAATGGGGATGATACTAACCAACTACCTTGTAAGGTATGCATGAAAAACTAGAGGATAATATACATAAAAGACCTTTTACAGGCCCTTATAGAGAATGGGTATCCAACAAATGGCAGTTACTATTATTGAATAGAGCAGAGGAGATGTCTGGGAACTTCTTAATGTCTTTCAAATCACATCCCTAGGTGAATGTTTATATCCACTATAGACAAGAATTACTCTGTTCAAATAATGTCATTGGATCTATACATATGGGTTTTTTTTCATTTTTTTTTGTTTTGTTTTTTGAGACAGGGTCTTGCTCTGTTGCCCAGGCTGAAGTGCAGTGGCACAGTCACTGCTCACTGCAGCCTCAACCTCCCTGGACTTCAGCAATTCTCCCACCTCCCTGGGCTCAAGCAATTCTCCCACCCCAGTCTCCCACCTCAGGTTTTGAGATGTTGCCCAGGCTGGTGTTGAGCTCCTAGGCTCACGTGATCCTCCCACCTCAGCATCCCGGGTTGCTGGGACTACAGGTGCTTGCCACTTTGGCTAATTTTTGTATTTTTCATAGAGACAGAGTTTCACTGTGTTGCCCAGGCTGTCCTGGGCTCAAGTAATCCTCCCTCCTATGCCTCCCAAAGTGCTGGGATTACAGGTGCTAACCACCATGCCTTATACATATGTTTTAATACTTTTCTGCCTTCATGTTTTTGGTAACCCAAGTAAATCTTGACTGAAACTCTTTGTAAAAGTTCAAATAGCATAGAAGACACAAAAATTCCTCTTGACCTCCATACAATTCCATTCCTTTCCCTTGAGGTAGCCGCTGTTTTCAGCTTGCTTTTATGTTGGTGTGGGGGCCTTTATTGTAAGCAAGTACATGTATGAATACACATATTAAAAAAGAGAATGTTGTTTTTGTGGGGTTTTTATAAAAAATAAAATGTATGTGTTGGATGTATGCTTTTGCTGTTTTATTGAACTATAACATACACATGGAAAAGTGAGCATAGCTGTACAATTGATGAAGCATACATGAACTGAACATACTTACATAATCAGCCTTGATATCAAGAAATGTTACCATCACCTCAAAATCCTCTCTTGTGCCCCATTCCAGCCAATAAATATCCACCAGTGGCCACTATTCTGATTTATATCAGCATAGATTAGTTTGGCCTGTTTTTTATTTTATATAAATCAAATCACAGAGTGTATTAGTTTTATATTGCTATGTAACGGATTGCCGCAAATACCTCAGCTTAAAACAATACAGATCTATTCTCACAGTTTCTGTAGATCGAAAATCAAGGTGCAGTGTGGGTGGACTCCCTTCTTAGGGCCTTATGGGGTTCATATCAAGGTATCAGCCAGGGCTATGATCTCATCTGAGGCCTGGGGTCCTCTTCCAAGCTCACTGGTTGTTGGCAGAGTTTCATTTCCTTTCAGTTATAACAGAGGTCTCTATTTCCTTGTGGGGTGTCAACCAGGGGTGACACTCAGCAGCTAGAGGTCATCTACATTCCTTGTCACAAGGCCTCCTCCACTTTCAAGGCAGCAACAGAGAACTTCTCTCATGTCAGTCTCCCTCAAGCTTCAACTCTCCAACTTCTGCTTCTGCAAGTAGCCCAAGAATAGACTTTGCTTTTAGAGGACCTCATGTGGGTAAGTCAGGCCCACCTGGATAATCTCCCTATTTTAAGGTAACTGATTTGAGACTGTAATTGCGTGTGCAAAATTCCTTTACAGTGGTACCTAGATTAGTGGTTGGTTGAATAACTGGGTGACAGTCTGTGTACACCAGGGTCATGAAATCTTGGAGGGCCATGTTAGAAATCTGCCTACCACATACAGCATTTACTCTGTTAGCTTTCTTCACTTAAGATTATGTATATGAGATTCATCCATATTGTAAGGGGTTACAGTTAATCCATTCTCATTGCTGTGAAGTATTCCATTGTGTGAATTCTCCACATTTTATTCATCCAACATTTATTCATATTGATGGGCACTGTCCTAATTTTAAGTGCCGGGCTGTTATGAATAGTGATCCCATGAACAGGACTTTTGGTGAACATGTGTACATATAGATTGAAGAAGAAATACACTTTTTTCAGTTATAAGACCCTAAGAATTTGGAGTTCATTGTTGCCACAATATAATCCAGCCTATTCTGACTGATTCAAAAAGCTGGGAATAGAATTAGTGCTATGACTAAGGGCAATAGATACTGCTAAATTGCCCTTACATATGGCATGTAAGTCACATGCTTACCAACAAATAGTATGATATATGTGTGTATATTTGCATGAACTTTGGCCAACCTGAACTTTACCTTCTACACATATAAAATAAGGATACTGCCCCATGTAAAGATCTAAGAGAACATGCTTAACCCCCCTGCCTGCCCCAGCATGAACATTATAACAGTGGATATCCTGTACTGTGCTCTATTATTTCATGGAACTTATCACTCTTAGATATTCCATACATTTACCAAACTTATGGTATTGATTGTTTGCTTTCATCTCTACCCACTAGGATATAAGCTTCCTCATGCACATATCTCTTTAATTTAGCCAGTTTACTGATATATCCCAAAGGCCTAGAAGAGTTTCTGATACCCAGTAGGCAATGAAAAATATTTGAGTGAACAAATAAGTGTTAACTCAGGGTATGAAAGATGATGATGATTAATAATAATAAATTAATTTCATAGTTACAGCAAGCATATTTTCTAAACAAAACAATTAGGACACTGACTGGAAAAAAAAGTTAGCTGAACTTAAAAGTGCGGAAAGATTTAATTATGCATTTATGCCCATGGAAAGTCCTTTACTTCACTTCTTCTACCTCATCTTTAATTTTATTTTACATAGTTGCATTTTACATCATTTTTGGATATTCTTCATTCTTTCTGAACATTCCTATAAAATTGAGACTACTATACAAACCTCAACATTTAAAGTTGCTCCTTTTACAGGGCTTTGTACCACAAAAAACAATGAACATTTGTCTTTGCAAATTCTGTTCTGAAATGTCCTTCTTTCTGCAATTATCAATATTCTGCTCTTCCTTCAAGATCAGAGTCAGTTGAGGTCTATAGCAGAGTTGTCAGAGACCTTTCTTTGATGATGGTAATGTTCTTTTTCTGCACTCTTCAATACGATAGCCACCAGCTGCATGTAGCTACTGGGCCCTTCAAATGTGGCTAATGTGACTGAGGAGCTTAATTTTTTTTTTTTTTTTTTTTTTTTTTTTTTTTTTTTTTTGGAGTTTCACTCTTGTTGCCCAGGCTGGAATACAATGGTGCCATCTCAGCTCACTGCAACCTCTGCCTTCTGTGTTCAAGCAGTTCTCCTGCCTCAGCCTCCTGATGGTTACAGGTAACCACCACCATACCCAGCTGAGATTTTTTTGAATTTTTAGTAGAGATGGGGTTTCACCATGTTGGCCAAGCTGATCTTGAACTCCTGACCTCAGGTGATCCAGCCGCCTTGGCCTCCCAAAGTGCTGGGATTATAGGTGTGAGCCACTATGCCCAGCAGAGGAGCTTAATTTGAATTAATTTAATTTTAATTGAATTTAATTTCAAGTAAGTTACATTTAAATGACCAGAAGTGGCTACTGGCTGCCATATTGGACAGCACAGCTCTAGAGAAAAGGGTGGAAAAATGGGATCCAGTTTTGATCCTTTGTGGCAGCTAAAGGAATTCTGATACCCACAGATGAGACGAAAAGGTGCTCACATCCCTTTCTTTACAACTGCTTCCCCTAGATGAGAGACAACGACAGAGTACTCTGATCTATTCTCTTCAGGTAGGGGAGCTTGGGCTAGAAGGGAGGAGGAAGATATGTTTTTGATGAGTTCAACTAAGGCCTTTGTAGTCATTGGGCATCTCTTTGCCTTGTTCCTCCCTGTGGTCATTGGTTTAGGCTTTGTCTACACAGATCTACTGAGTCAAGCTGGAGGTCTGAATGAGAAAGGGAAATTGCAGAGACATAGATTTCACACCCCACACACTTCCCCAGCTCCTACTGTGCTTGTGCAGCTCACCCTGGAGGCATGTGCAGAGAGGCATTCAATCTACTTGCCAGAACTTGGACATTTCAGAGATGGTGGTAATTACTGAAGCAGGTAATGGATCACAAGGAAGTAAAGTAGATAGGTGATTCAATAAATAAAATAACCAGACCTAGGGCTTCAGAGAAAAAGAATATTACCTACTTTGAGATATTTCTTGGAGCAAAGCATATCTGGCTTTCGACTGTACTGTTGTGAAATTAATTTGAAGCTGAGAAACTAATATATTACAGCTATCAGTCTCCCTGGACGGTTTTACAATCAACATGTAGGATATGAAAAAAGAAAGATGCCAATAACATGTTAATGTGGTATTTGATGTTCAATCTTCTTTATGAAGCAGAATATTACAGTCGAGCAAAAAAATGATCAAAAAGTTTGTTCTCCTTTATACAAAGAAACAGAAAAAAGAAACTTGAACTTTAAATTATCCCGTCTGTCACTTTCCATTGATTGAGTCTTGCTCATTAAGATAAATTCCAAGCGAGACTATCATTTTTATCTCTTGAGCTCCCCAGAAATGTATGCCTTTCAGCTGTCTTTCTTTTCCTTCCTTCTTTCCTTCCTTCCTTCGTTCCTTCCTTCCTTCCCTTTCTTCCTTCCTTCCTTCCTTCCCTTCTCTCTTTCTCTCTCTCTCTCTTTCTTTCTTTCCTCTCTTTTGCTTTTCCCCCATACATGCAGCTGCCAAGGAGGAATGAGACACTGTATCTTATGATCTTTCCCTTTTTAATTGAATTCCTCTGGAAATGTATGTACCTGCAGTTTAACACCTGACACCCACCTACAGATATGCCCAAAGTCAAACATCCCTCATTTCTCTATTTTGTATGCCATGCTCGTTCAAGAAGGGTGTATGGCTTCTCTCTGACAGAAGAGAATCCAAACACGACTCTACCATAAACCAACTGTGGGATCTTGAGAGAGTCATTTACTCTGATTCTTAGCTTCCCCATCTGTTGAAAAGTAGATAATAAGGAAGACAGCAGGAGGGCTAAGTGAGACCTTTGGCTGGTTCTCCCTAACCGCTTTCTTCTGACTTAGTTTCCCTTCTCTCCTAGCATGCTGTGGCTCTGTTCAGTGGGTTATGTCAACCCCTCTCCAATAATTAATGCTGATATGATGTGGACATTCTGAGTAACTGGCAGATAGCAGGTGCTCAGTAAACATAAACGCACTCATCTCTCCATTCTGTTCCTGGCAAAACAGCTAGAGCTAGATGGTAAAAAGCTGCCCCCTTGTTCTTCCCCCTGCCACCCATTGCTAGGGATAAAATGATGGGACACAACAGGAATCATTCATATGTTCGAATCAACAATTCAGGACCAGATAGATCCTGTGCAAAAGGGGAAAGTCAGAAGTGGACCTTCATTACATACCTCCCTCCCCACTCACCTCACCACTATGGATTTACTTCCCTGCTGCCCCAACCTGTTGGCTCAGTACCCTCCTTTTCCCTTCTCACACCGTAACAACCTTCCCCATTCCCAATCATTCACTGATACTGAAGTGTAGGTGAGCGATAATCCCCCTCTGCTTATGGGGATTTATTTGCACATAGATCAGAATCTTCACTTAAAACCTATTTCCCTCTGCACGTAACATCTCAGGCATCCAACTGGGAGAATTGCCTCCATTTCAAAGGTCTTTTCTGGAGTTCTGGAAGTAGAACTGTGTAATTACATACCAACAGGAATAAGCCAACACCGCTAGCCTCTTGAACTACAGATGTGACCAATCATCATTCTCTCTCTCGCTCTCTCCCTCTTTTTTTTTTTTTTTGAGATAGGCTCACTCTGTCACCCAGGCTGGAGTGCAGCGGCGCAATCTTGGCTCTGCAGCTTCTGCCTCCCGGGTTCAAGCGATTCTTCTGCCTCAGCCTCCCAATTAGCTGAGATTACAGGCACGCACCACCGCGCCTGGCTAATTTTTTGCATTTTTTAATGGAGATGGGGTTTTTCCCCGTTGGCCAGGCTGGTCTAGAACTCCTGACTTCAAATGATCAGCCCGTCTCGGCCTCCCAAATTGCTGGTATTACAGTCGTGAGCCATGGCACCCGGCCCCAACTATTTCTCCGTGGAAATTGCCCAAGTAGATTACCATAAATAAGAAAACCTTCTAGATCCCTGTCAGTTTGAACAACAGGGGGCAGCAGAGAGCAGTTTGTCCGAGACACAGGGGCGGAACAAATGTGGTTGGATAAAATGATGAAAAGAGTTTGAAAAGAGGTTTAAGAGAAGGTAGGTTAGCGATGAAAGCAAGGGTGATGCCAAGAGAACAAACAAAATCAGAGGGACATGTCTAGGACTAGGGCATTGAGATGGTTTGGATGTTTGCCCCCTGAACATCTCATGTTGAAATATAATTCCCATTGTTGGAGATGGGACCTGGTGGGAGGTGTTTGGATCATGGCAGGGGCAGATCCCTCATTAATGGCTTAGCACCAACCCCTGGATGATGAGTGACTTCTTGCTCTGGTAGTTCATGTGAGATTTGGTTGTTTAAAAGTATGTGGCACCTCCCTGCTGTCTTTCTTGCTCCCTCTCTCACCATGTAGTGCCTTCTCCCTCTTCATCTTCCTCCATGATTGTAAGCTTTCTGAAGCTCTCACCAGAGGCATATGCTGGCACCATGCTTCCTGTACAGCCCTCAGAACCACAAGCCAAATATACCTCTTTTCTTTATAAATTATCCGGTCTCAGATATTTCTTTACAGCAACACAAAGGGACTAATGCAGGCAGTGAGACTGGGGAAAGAGAATAATGAAAGGATCTGTGTCCCCACATAAGAACTCTAGGGAGGAAGTAGATCATTCTTCAAGAGACTAGAACAGCCCTTCTCAAGCTTCTATGGATTGTGAAAATACCTAGGTTTGATAATTCGATTAAAGCAAGGGTCTTCTCCAGAGAAAAGTAAACATGAATGATAAATTTTGCAATAAAACTCAAGGGGCTTTCAACTCCCACCCCAGTCCCACAGATAGATTCTAAGTCCAAAATTAATCTAGGCTTCAGAGACAGTAAAAACAAAGTCTTTGATCATGCAGGCTGCTTGTCCCTAAGGAGGTGTGGACCTGGGACTGCCTTCTCACTAGGGAAGGGCCCTAGGCCTGTCTTCAGAGTGGCTCAGGTTTGTACTGGTTCTAACAATCCCAAAAGTAGCCCTGGGTTTAGGAGTTTATCAACAATCCACATACACAGATTTTGGTGGGACCCACTGCTACCTCCTACTACTATCCACTAGCTAACAGGGCTTTGTATTCCTTACCTAAATAAGTTGTTACAACAATAGAAAAGTTACTCTTGTTATCCCCATTTAAATAACGACAAAACTGAGGTTAAATCATTTGCCCAGGTTCAGAGAGCTGGCCAGGTGGTGTATTAGTTCGTCCTCACATTGCTATAAGGAAATACCTGAAACTGGGTAATTTATAAAGAAAAGAGTTAATTGGCTAATGGTTCCACAGGCTGCACAGGAAACATGAAGGTATCTGTTTGGCTTCTGGGCAGACCTCAGGAAACTTGCAATCACGGCAGAGGGTGAACGGGAGCCAGGCTTCTTACATGGTGGAGTAGGAGCAAGAGAGAGGGAGGCAGTATGCATTTTTAAACAACCAGATCTCAAGATAACTCACTCACTATTATGAGAACATCACTGAGGGTATGGTGCTAAGCCATTTCTGAAGGGCCACCCTCATGATCCAGTCACCTTCCACCAGGTGCTACCTCCAACAGTGAGGATTACAAATCTACATGAGATTTGACTGGGACACAGATCCAAACCATATCAGATGGGATGGGCATCCAAGTTACTCTGAGCCTTAAGTCTTGGGTATTCAGCATGATCTATACTGATTACCAGGTTCGGCTCAAACTTCAGAACTTTCAGAACAACACTTAAGCATCGTTATATGTAGAGACAATGTTCGGAAAATCAGTTTCAAGTCTTTACTTCTAATGAGTGGGGAAGAGCCTGGCCATTGAGATTGTTGTCCAATGTTTGTTTAGGTAGGTGAGACATCCACCTGGAGTGAGCAGGATTTCCTCACTTTCTGCATCTCTCAGTTAACATTGCCACTTCTTTAAACACATGAACCTCAGATGACTACATAGGTTTGTCAGTACAAAAACAATTCTACTCCAAAAATCCATGCAACTTGTTGAATTTTGCAAATAGATTTTCTTCATCTGCCTTGTTAAGTTCTCCTAGATTTTTTTTAAGATGGTATCTCCCTGTGTGTTGCCCAGAGTGCAGTGCAGTGGCATGATCTTGGCTCACAACAACCACTGCCTTCCAGGTTCAAGCAATTCTCATGCCTCAGCCTCCCCAGTACCTGGGATTGCAGACACGTGCCACCACACCTGGCTGTTTTTTGTATTTTTAGTAGAGACAGGGTTTCACCACATTGGCCAGGTTGCTCTCAAACTCCTGACCTCAAGTGATCCGCCCACCTTGGCCTCCCAAAGTGCTGGGATTACAGGCATGAGTCACTGCCCCCGGCCATGTTCTCCTAGATTTAAATTGACAAAGTGTATCTATTAGAGAGATTGTTTTTGAAAAGAGAGATCCCTGTGGTGTGGTAGTGACTGACTTTACACTTCCCTACCATCATCCTTTGCAGTTTCTTCCCCAATTGAGGACAGAAGTTTGGATCTCCTAGTTGATTATGTGAACAGGTAGCAAGAAAACATGGGTCCAATACATACTGCTGTAGTTGGCCTATACGCACAAAAATCAGTTTCTTTAAATAATTTTGTTAAAACAACAGATGTTTGTTAACTTACTTCCTGAAAAACCCTACAGAACAGAAAAAATATGAACACAAATAGCAGGCATTTTACAGAATAACGAAGCCAGATCTTGCATCATATAAATAACAGATTCCTGTGGGTTAGTTTGCCTTCATATACGAAACTCAGCTACCTTCCCTATGGTTCAATCTGCTGTCATCTTAGATACAGAGAGCTTTTCACCAGCTGTATAAAGAAATTGTATCAAATCTCCCTACAATAATATCAAAAATAATTAAAAATGATGTTTCTCAACTTCCCTGCAGTGGTATGGCATTATAGCTGATATCCATGAAATATTCAATGTAATGAGTTTTGCTCTACTTCCTACATTAAAGGGAAAATTTTTTATTGAGACAGTCTTGCTCTGTCGCCCACGCTGCAATACAGTGGTGTGATCAAGGCTGACTGCAGCCTCACACTCCTGGGCTTAAGGTCTCTGGAGTAGCTGGGACTACCAACTAATGCCACCATGCCCAGCAAATTTATTTTTTTGTAGAGACGAGGTCTCACTATGTTGCTCAGGCTGATCTTGAATTCCTAGGCTGAAGCAATCCTCCTACCTTGGCCTCCCAAATTGCTGGGATTCCAGGCATGAGCCACCGTGCTCAGCCTCTATTAAAGCAAATTTTTAAGAGAGTTTTCTTTATTTTTTATAATTACCTGAAATCATGAGAGTCCAGCCACTCTGATATTTTACCTCTAAGATACACTTTTCTTAGGAGGAAAAATAATTAATTAACATTATTTCCTTGCATGTTTCTGAAGAATACAGTGGCCTCACAATGACATACTCTGCTCTGGGCATGCAGTGTGTCAAAACAGTTACCTGTACAGAGGAATTACTTCCTGCAAAACTACAGTCCCCAAGGAGGAGAAAGAAGAAGAGAGGAGAGGGGAAGAAGAAAAGTAGAAGGAGAGAAAAAGCGATAGGAAAAGGGAGTAAGGAATGCAGGAAGTGGGTGCAGAAGAAAATTCTTGAGAGCAGCCTTGATAGCCTTGATATAGGCTGGGCACAGTGGCTCAAGCTTGTAATCCCAGCACTTTGGGAGGCTGAGGCGGGTGGATCACGGGGTCAAGAGATCAAGACCATCCTGGCCAACATGGTGAAACCCCGTCTCTACTAAAAAAAAAAAAAAAAAAAAAAAAAATACAAAAAAATTAGCTGGGCATGGTGGTTTGCCCCTGTAGTCCCAGCTGCCCAGGAGGCTGAGGCAGGATAATTGTTTGAACCCAGGAGGTGGAGGTTGCAGTGTGCCGAGATTGCGCCACTGCACTCCAGCCTGGCGACTGGCGACAAAGCAAGACTCTGTCTCAAAAAAAAAAAAAAAAAAAAAAAAAAAGAGCCTTGATATATATATATAGGCAGAAGGTCTCGCTATGTTGCCCAGGCTGGCCTCAAACTCCTGGGCTCCAGGAATCCTCCTGCCTCAGCCTCCTGAGTAGCTGAGACTAAACACCCTGCCAGACTAATAGGAATATTGAATGCAGTAGTTGAAATGCAGAGCCAAATGAGTAATTGATTACCCAAAAGAAATTAAATTTTTAACCAGAAAAGAATGAGTCATCTTAAAGAGGTAGGGTTTAGTAATTTCTTCATCCATGGAAACAGAGACTCATGAACAGGTTGAGATCAGCTATAGAGAAAGTTACATTTCTACACAGGTGAGTTATTCGAAATCACAAATCTGTGACAAGATACCAACCCCTACAAAATTTCCAAGTGGTATCAAAATCTTTGCATGTCTTTGGGAACTTCTTAATCTACAACTGAACTTCATGGAATAGTAGTTTTGCAATACATTATCAGCTAGTATGTGAAGAAAGTGCTTCATGAATAAAGACATGTAGGAAAAGCTGAGTTAAATAAAAGTGACAGGCATTTGTAATTGCAGGGCTTCTTAGAATCTTTACTGCTGGTTGACACTGTACATCTCCCATAGGGGGATATAGCACATTATAAAGAGTTTCTCACCTAGCAGTCCCATTTTGGGGCATATATTCAAAGAAACATAAATTATTCTACCATAAAGACACATGCACACTTTTGTTCATTGCAGCACTATTCACAATAGCAAAAACATGGAATCAACCTAAATGCCCATCTATAATAGACTGGATTAAAAATAATGTGGTACAGATACACCATGGAATACCATGTAGCCATAAAAAGGAATGAGATCATATCCTTTTCAGCAACATGGATGGAACTGGAGGCCATTATCATAAGCGGATTTATGCAGGCACAGAAAACCAAATACCACATGTTCTTACTTACATAAGTGGGTGATAAACAACAAGAAGGCATAGACACAAAGAAGGGGACAGAAGACACCAGGGCCTACTTGAGGGAGGAGGACAGGAGGAAGGAAAGGATCAAAAAACTGCCTACTGGCCGGGCGTGGTGGCTCATGCCTGTAATTCCAGCACTTTGGGAGGCCGAGGCGGGCGGATCACCTGAGGTCAGGAGTTTGAGACCAGCCTGGCCAACATGGTGAAACTCTGTCTCTATCAAAAATACAAAAAACGGTGGTGCATGCCTGTAATCCCAGCTACTCGGGAGGCTGAGGCAGGAGAACTGCTTGAACTGGGACCCTGGAAGCGGAGGTTGCAGTGAGCTGAGATCATGCCACTGCACTCCAGCCTGGGCTACAGAGTGAGACTCCATCAAAAAAACAAATGAAAAACCAAAAAACTACCTACTACCTATTGAGTACCATGCTTGTTACCTGGGTGATGAAATAATCTATAAACAAACCCCTGTGACATGCTGTGTACCTATATAACAAACCTGTGTGTGTGTGTACTCCTAAACCTAGATTTTTTTTAAAAAAGAGTTTCTTGCCAGGTGCAGTGGCTCAAGCCTGTAATCTTTTGGAGGCTGAGGAGGGAGGATCGTTTGAGCCCAGTAGTCCAAGAGCAACCTGGACAACATAGTGAGACCCTGTCTTTACAAAAAATTTAAAAATTAGCTGGGCATGGTGGCATGTGCCTGTAGTCCTAATTACTTGGGAAGCTTAATCAGGAGGATCACTTGAGCCCAGGAGTTCAAGGCTTTAGGGAGCTGTGATTACACCACTGCACTCCAGCACTCCAGTAGGGTCAACAGAGCAAGGTCTCATCTCAAAAAAAAAAAAGTTTCTTAAACATACTTGTCAGGGAATTCATTGTTCACAAAATGCCTATGAATATCTCATTGATCTAGTAGTCCCTGAAAGAGTTTGGAAAATATGGCTTTATAATTTAAGGTGCTTTCTGGGATATCTAGACCCAGAACACTGAGGGGGAAAATGGGGGTCCCTAAAATAGTCAAAGGAGCTCCAAAGACAAACATCTCCAGCTTCTCAACTTTGTTTTCACTGGCCCGGGGCTCGTCGTAGTAAGAACCTTCTTGGTTTCTCTGAGGATAGTGGACAAACTTCTGGCTCCACTAAGTACAGCTTCTTTCCACTGTGAACATGGATTATGCTGGGTCTGGCCCAACACTTCGCAAATAAATCTGGAGAGGAAACAGCAGGGTCCTCCAAGCCACCAGGGGACCTCAATCACTTACATGATGCCCAAAGACTGCAGCCTGAAGTTGTTATAGCTCCTAGACATTTCACCAATAATGGATGGTTAGTGGGACTTGGAGGAGGAGGGAGAAATTGATCCAATGAAACTGGCAGAGAAAGGTTCTGTCAGTCCTAGAGTGAAGAGGTGTGATTCTTTGAATATTTTATTTTTATTTTTGCCATAAAAATGATGTCCAGGTTCAAGAATTTCAACAGGGGTCTAGGTGTTGACTGAGATCAAAAGCAGAAAAATTCTGTCATTTCACACTTTTGTGACCTTAAATCACCCATGTATTGTTGGGAAAGTGATATTTACTCTAAAGCCTCTTTCTTGCACTTTTCCATGAATGTGGCGTGTCATTCTCTCCTGGAACAACAAAGTTTCTGTCAAAACTCCAAAAGATGGGAAGTTTTATATATATATAAAATATATATATATAAAGAAATATATATTTCTTTTTTTTTAAACAAAGAAACCCATTTGAGCCCTTGGTGGTCACTTAAAACCTACTTCATTGCCATCTGGCACTCATCCGAGGCCAAGATTATGTAGTATATGTATGGTTCAGCTCCGTCTGCTATAGTCTTCTATTGATTTTGTGGTTATTGGGGAAGTGGTGTCTTATTCGTGTTTTCAAGTTCCATCTTATAATGAAGGTTCTTTGACTTTACATGGTTCATAGCTGCGAAATCAATGATGACTTCAGTAGCACTGACAAAGTACTACATTTTTGAAAAGAAAATTGAAAAATTATTACCTGATGGATGAGAAATGGTTTTGACATTTAAAAACAGAAAATGCTTCTCCATATCTCTTCTAAATTATGTCTGATGTTGACATTAGCATTTATGTAATTCATCCAATTGCGGGAGCCATCATGTACTAATTCTTAACAGAAGTAAAAGCTATTACAGAGGGGAATAACATTCCTTCAAAAGGCTTCATTTCAGTCTTCTTCTTCTATGAAGTTCATATCAATTCCATGGTAACTACCTTATTTTGCTTTAATTCTGTTCTGGCAAACACTGAAGAGACATAAGGAGGCACCTAGAATTAAAGCTGAAGTGAAAGAAACAGTAGGCCTCAGTCAAAACGTTTGCATTCATTCAGGAGAGGCTTAATGGGCAATATTGAAAGGGATCAGATTTCTTTTTGTAATGAGGGCCAAATCTTCACTTAACAGAAGGCAATTTTGATAAAGAGAGAAACAAGATGTAAGGCTTACATTTGGGGCAATCTTAACAGAAAATTATAATGTGCCTATCTGTGATAAGACCAGAGGAAAGCATCATTCTACCTCAGTTTCTCCACAGTAGTTGGTTTGGAAGACTAAAAGCAAAGGGGGCCAAAATGTCTGCAAATGTAATTGAGTACATGTTTAGGAGCCATCTTTCCACAGTAAAGACCCGGCAGCAGGACCATATCCCATCAGCTGAGTCTGAAGACAGGAAGTGGTTCATGCTCATTAAGCTCACCAACCTGTGTCTCCACCAAGGAGAACATGGTGGCAGCTCCAGAGAGCCCCCAGGGTTGTTGGTAAGGTGCTCTGGCACTACATCAACAAAGGTCACCTTGCCAAGCCGAAAACTGGAGATGAGTATTGCCAGCAATGGGTATGGTTCATGCAAAAGAAAGGAACCATCAAAGAGTGCATTTTAGAAATGGAGAAATATAGTGTGACATAGAATAGGTGACCAAAAAGGGTCCCAAAGGGAGTCTGGGACCATATTTTATAGAGCTTCTTATGCCATACTGAGTTTGTATTTGGTTTTGGAGAAAGATAAGCCCTAGGGCAAAGAGGAGAGCATTCTATAAATGGGGAAAGACTGGAAAGGTATCCTTCTTTATCTTCTCTCCCTACATATTCATCAGGATAGCCGTAGCTCAAACACGATCACAACACATTTTGTGAGACTCTGACTAACCCCACCGCTCTACACATACAGACACACTCCACAGATAATACTTCCTCCTTGACGCTCCCATTTCACCTTGTAATTGCCTTTATCCTGCACTTAGAGCAATCTAGTGGGTGAATCTGCTGAAGAGCAGGGAATGTGCTTTATCTATCTCTGTGCATTTCCTAGTGCATAATAGGAATTCAGTATATGTTTGCTGGATGAAAGACATTTTATTCTGTTTTCTGCAGACAACAGAGCAGGCTCAGAGTTTGACTCTGCTTACATAAAGAGAGTGTGGTGTTAAGATTTTCCTTCTTAATACATTAGGAGTATATGATCCATGTAGTTCACAACCACTGGTTTCTAGTCAGTTGAGATTTTTGCAAACCCCCCTAAGGGTGAGTTGTGTTTATTATTTGTTTACAGTACATTACAGCTGATGCTTTGGTATTCAAAATCCACCATACTTTTGCCTCATTTAGTTCTAAAAGAGAAACCCGGAGATATTCTTTCCTCTTTAAGTAATGGACATGATGAGCCAACAAAAATCCATTAAAGAACACGTGCATTCACTTTTCATTTGTCTTAGATCAAAATTAGATGTTTCTCCTCCATTATCTCATAAAAGCATGTGATTTATAAAATAAACTGAAATGAGTGTCATTAAAACTGATTACCCTAAGTGAATGGTGACGTATATGTGGGTATACAATTGTGATTGTAATATTAGAGAGAGTAATCTAATGATCAGTGGGATACTGTGATTTTGTGGTGTTAGTAAAAGACTAAAAGCAGAGCCCCTTGGTGAAATCGCACCTGCTGATCTGAAACAGGGCCTGAATGGGAACCAGGGAGAACAGCTGTCTTGGCCTCAACCCTCTGATGCCTCTCACAGCTGTACAGTGCCCTCAGGCTGCCCCAGCTGCTCAGAGTCCTCTCTACCCCAGATTGCGGTGACAGTTCTGAGCCTGCCTGTCTTATGCAGAAACCAGGAGACAGAGAGAGTGCAGAACAGGAAGGGGAAGGAGTGTTCTCTGAGA
>CAUYQU010060639.1:0-11403 GCA_963574635.1 Cheracebus regulus
GCACCGAACCAATCACCATCTGCTCTATCAGCTCTCCCGTAACTTCCTGTACTTCAAGCTTCCACCCGGCAGACTTTTTCTGCCCAGCAACTAATCTAGCCAATCACTGCCTGTTACATCATCTCTCCCCACCTCCCGGCACCTCCCAGTACTCCAGTCCCTGTAAAAGTCACAGAAAAAAGAAACCCAGTGCATGGTTGCTGACTCTTCCCCTGTGTGCGAGTCCAGCCCGCCCGGAGATCCCAAATAAAGCCTGAACTTAAATTCCGGTTCCAGAACACTTTTCTCGCGGCCAGCTAGCTGAGACGGGTGTCTGGGGTTCTCGGGGGTCGCACACATATGACCTTCTAGGTCTCTCTAATTTCATCTTCTCAGGAACTTCCTTTATATGTTATTTTCTGTTTTTCCTGGGTAAACTTGATACCTTTATCTTCTTTACAACCATTGCATCAAGTGCAAGTCTGTTGTTTACTGATTTACATGTGTGATGATTACTTATTTTCTTTTAAAAATCCTGGAGGAGCACAGTGGCTCACACCTGTAATCCTGGCACTTTGGGAGGCTGAGGCAGGCGGATCACGAGGTCAGGAGTTGGAGATCATCCCGGCTAACACAGTGAAACCCCATCTCTACTAAAAACAGAAAAAAGTAGCTGGGCGTGGTAGCATGCACTTGTAATCTCAGTTACTTGAGAGGCTGAGGCAGGAAAATCGCTTGAACTCAGCAGGTGGAGGCTGCAGTGAGCTGAGAGCTGAGATAGCACCACAGCACTCCAGCTCCAGCCTGGGTGACAGATGAGACTCCATCTCAAAAAAGAAAAAGAATCCTAAACTAGATCGTGAGCCACTGGCAGACAGTGACAAAGTTGTAATGACCTTTTATTGCTAGTACTAGATAGGTATTATCTAGTACCTAGATAGAATAGATATTAAGTTAATGTTTGTTGAATATCATTTCTGTGTGTGTGATTAGTTTATCTGATTTTGATTATAAGAGAAAAGTAGTCAAAACTCACCACATTTTTTTGTTTGTTTGTTTTTAAATAAAATATTGGCTGACTAGTCTTCAGCTTTTCCTGAAATGACAAAAAAGAAAGATAAGGCAATTCCTTAAAATGTCTTAATTCCTACATATGTTTTGAAGGTAGAAAAATATTATCATATAGTTAAAACAATGCCCTTCAAATCTCATTCAGTATTTTCCAGAAATGACATTTGCAGAATATTTTCTTAATAATATGTATCTATTCATAAAGGTATTGACATTATATATTTCCCTTTTTCTATGGTTATATCAAGTTCCTTAACATCTTTATCAACTCATGAATTCTATATTGCATGGAGTTATCTTCATCACTCAGAAAACCTAATTCAAGTCTACTATATTTAAAATTTTTCCTTATGTAATATCTATTTAGTTTCTTATTTACTATTATGTCAAGCTTGTAAAATGTTCTAAAATTTAGATTTTACCAAGAAAAAATTACAGAGGGCTGGGTGTGGTGGCTAACACCTGTAATCTCAGCACTTGGGAGACTGGAGCCGGCAGATCACGAGGTCAGGAGTTTGAGACCGGACTGGCCAATATGGTGAAACCCCATCTCTACTAAAATACAAAAATTGGCTGGGCGTGGTGGCAGGCACCTGTAGTTCCAGCTACTCAGGAGGCTGAGGCAGGAGAATTGCTTGAATGCAGGAGGTGAAGGTTGCAGTGAGCTCAGATCGTGCCGTTGCACTCCAGCCTGGGCAATAGAGTGAGACTCCATCTCAAGAAAAAAAAAAAAGAATGCAAAGTAACTAAGAACTTACTGAAAACAAAAATGTAGGGAAATATTTCCTCATTCTAAATTGGCATAAAATTAAAATATCTTTTAAGCTTTATTAATTTTCCTAATCATCTGTTTCCCCTGTTTTGCATATTAAAACATCTTGTATATTTTATAATCTCTTATGTAATGACATATTTTACAATGAAATTTTTAATAACACGTGTTATAATGTATTAAGATGGGTGTATGTGGACATATTGAATTTATTCACTTTTTTCATTTGACACATTCTAATTTGCAATGGCTTTTATGTGATAACAAAAATAAGCAAAAATGCACACATCTGTTATTCCAGTTGTACTATTAAATCTTCCAAAATATTGGGACATTTAGCTTTTTTAAAACCCCCCATATGGAAGGCTGAGCAAGATGGCAGAATAGAAAGCTCGATCAATTGTCCCCCATGCAAGGACACCAGATTAAGAAAAAAACATCATAAGAACCAAAAATCAGGTGAGCACACGTAGTACCTGGTTTTCATTTTATCTCACTGAAATAGACACTGAAGGGACCCTCTTCAGTGATACTGAGAGCATCTCTGGAAATTGCGGGAGAGAAATCATAACAATTATGAGGCATTGAACTCAGTGTTATCCTGTTAGAACAGAAAGGAAAACCGGACCAAACTCAGCTGATGCCTGCCATGGAGGGAGCATTTAACAAGCCCTAGCCATAGGGGAATCGCCAATCCCAGAGGTCTAAACCTGAGTTCTCACAAACCTTACCAGTGCAGGATACTACACTCTATATCTCCAAGTAAACTTGAAAAGCAGTCTGGGCTTTTCAGATTGCAGCACTTAGGCAAGTCCTAGTGCTAAATTAGGCCCAGAGACAGTGGTCTTGGTGGGACATGTGACATACTGAGACACCAGCTGGGGCAGCCAAGGAAGTGCTGGCATCACCCTTCCCCTAATCCCAGGTTGCACAGCTCTTGGCTCCAAGAGATACCTTCCTTCTGCTTGAGGAGAAGAAAGAGAAGAGTGGGAAGGACTTTCTCTTGCATTTGACTTACCAGGCTAGCCACAGCAGAGTAAAGCACTGGTCAGAGTCATGAGGCCCCCATTTCAGGCCCTAGCTCCCAAAGGACATTTCTAGACACCCCCTGGTCCGGAAGAGAACCAACTGCCTTAAAGGGAAGAACTCCATTCTGACAGCATTCATCACCTGCTAACTGAAGAGCCCTTGGTCCCTGAATAACCAACAGTGACACCCAGGTACTACATTGAGAGCCTTGGGTGAACCCTTGAGACTTACTGCCTTCAGATGAGACTCAGCACATAACCAGCTATTGTTGATATAGGGCAAATTTTTTCCTGGTTGAGAAAAGCAGAGTGAAAGGTAAAGGGGACTTTGTCTCATACCTTAGTTATCAGCATGACCATAGTGGGGTGGGGCATCAAACTTGCTGTTGGGGTCTCTGATTTCAGGACATGACTTTTGGATGACATTTCTGGACCTGCCTGGGACCAGAGGGGAGCCCACTGTCCCAAAGGCTGAGTCTCAGGTCAGGCAGAATTAATGACAAGCTAACTTAAGAGACCCTGGGCCTTAGGGAACACCAGTGGTAGTCTGGCAGTACTCTTTGTGGCCTAGGATTGCAGTGGCTACAAGGTGAAGCTCCTCTGCCTTTGGAAAGGGGGGAGAAAAGTGGGAAGGATGGCATCATGTGGTTTGAGTGCCAGCTTAGCAGCAATAGACTACCAGGCAGACCACTTAGGTATTTGACTCTAGCCTCTGAATCCTGGACAGCACTTCTAGACCCATTCTGGGTTTGAGGGTTAAAATAATGGATTATAAGATACCATTTGCAAGCCTAATGATAACCTCAAACCATAAAATGTACAATGTATACAAAAAATAAACAGCAAGAAATTAAATTAATTCACCAGAGAAAACCACCTTCACTAGAGGAAAAAGGGAAGGAAAGAAAGAAAAAAGGATCACAAAACAAAAACCAGAAAACATATAACAAAATGGCAGGAGTATTTATCAATAATAACATTGAATATAAATTGGCTAAATTCTCCAATCAAAAGATATAGATGGGCTGAATGAATAATAAAAAAAAAGACCCAATAATCTGTTACCTACAAGAAACACACTTTACCTATAAAGACACATATAGACAAAAACTAGAAGGATGGAAAAAGATATTCCATGCCAATGGAAACCCAAGAAAGAGGAGGAGTCATATACTTATATCAGAAAAAAATAGATTTCAAGACAAAAACTATAAAAGAGACAAAGAAAGTCACTATATAATGATCAATGAGTCAATTCAGCAAGACAATATAATAATTGTAAATATATGTGCACCCAACACTAGTGAACCCAGATATGTAGAGGAAATATTATTAGAGCTAAATATAGAGATAGGACCCAATACAATAATAGCTGGAGACTTCAGCACCCAACTTTCAACATTAGACAGATCTTCCAGACAGAAAATCAACAAAGAAACATTATACTTAATCTATACTACAAACCACATGGATCTAAGAGACATTTCCAGAACATTTCATCCAACAGCTTCATAATACACATTATTTTTCTTTGCATATGGATTATTCCCAAAGATAAGCCATAGATCACAAAACAAGTTTTAAGCATTCAAAAACTGAAATAATATCAAGCATCTTCTATGACCACAATGGAATAAAACTAGAAAATAATAACAAGAGAAATTTTAGAAACTGTAAAAATACATGGACATTAAACAATATGCTCCTGAATAACAAAGAATGACAAGTAGGTTGATGAAGACACTAAGAATAAAATTGAACAATGTCTTAAAACAAATGATAATGGAAACATAGCATAAACCAAACCTATCAAATACAGCAAAAGTAGTACTCAGAAGGATGTATATACTTAAAACTGTGGTCATGAAAAAAGGAAAAACTCCAAATATACAATCTAATGATGAATCTTAAAGAACTAGTAAAGCAAAAGCAAAGCAAACCCAAAATTAGTAGGATGAGAGAAATAATAAAGATTAGAGCAGAAATACATACAATTAAAATGAAAAAATACAAAATATGAATGAAACAAAAAGTCGGTTTTTTTTTGAAAAGTGAAACAGAATTGACAAACCTCTATCCAGACTAAGAAAATAAAGTGAAGTGTTGGAAATAAGTAAAATCAAAACTGAAAAAGGAGACATTACAACAGATACTACAGAAAATCAAAGGATCCTTGGTGGTTACTCTGAGCAAACTATATGCCAATAAATTGGAAAATCAAGAAAAAAGTGGATGAATTCCTAGGTACACACAGCCTACCAAGATAGAACCAGGGAGAAATCCAAAACCCGATTATACCAGTAAGTAATGAAATCAAAACCATCATAAAAAAGTCTTCCAGTAAAGGAAAGCCTGGAACACAATGGCTTCACTGCTGAATTCTACTGAACATTTAAAGAAATAATACTAATCCTATTCAAACTAATTCAAAAAAATAGAAGAGGTGAGATACTTTCAAACTCATTCTACAAGGTCAGTATTACCCTGATACCAAAACCAGACAAAGACACAGGAAAAAAAAAAAAAAAAAAAAACAGAAAAGAAGAAAAGAAAACTACAGGCCAATATCTCCAGTGAATAGTGATGTAAAAATCCTCAACAAAATACTCTCTAGTCAAATTCAACAATACATTAGAAAGATCATTCATCATGACCAAGTGGAATTTATTATTGGGATGCAAGGATGGATCAACATATGCAAATCAATCAGTTTGATACATCATATCAACAGAATGAAGGACAAAAACTATATGAACATTTCAATTGATGCTGAAAAGGTATTTGATAAAATTCTACACCTCTTCATGACAAAAAACCCTCAAAAAACTTGGTATAGAAGGAACATACCTCAACATAATAAAAGCTATATATGACAAAACCACAGCTAGTATCACACTGATTGGAAAAAAACTGAAAGCATTTTCTCTAAGATCTGGAACATGACATAAATGCTAACTGTCACCACTGTTATTCAGCATAGTACTGGAAGTCCTAGCTAAAACAATTAGACAAGAGAAAACTAAAAAGAGATTCAAACTGGAAAATAAGTCAAATTATCCTCATTTGCTGATGATATGGTCTTATATTTAGAAAAACCTATAGACTCCACATACACACACACAAACTTATTAGAACTGGTAAACAAATTCAGCAATGTTGTGGAATGCAAAATCAAAATAGTAAAATCAGTAGCATTTCTATATGCCAATAGTGAACAATATTAAAAACAAATTTAAAATGTAATCACATTTATAATAGCTATCCATAAAATTAAAGATCTAAGAATTAGCCAAAGAAGTGAAAGATCTCTATAATGAAAACCATAAAACACTGATGAAAGAAATTGAAGAGGACACCAAAAAATTGAAAAAATATTTCATGTTCCTGGATTGAAAGTATCAGTATTGTTAAAATGACAGTATTACCCAAAGCAATCCACAGACTTAGTGCAGTCGCTGTCAAAACAACAAGGGCATTCTTTCCAGAAGTAGAAAAAACAATTCTAAAATTTATATGGAACCACAAAAGGCCAAGAATAGTGAAATCTATCCTAAGCAAAAGGAAGAAAACTAGAGGAATCATATTACCTGACTTTAAATTGTACTACAGAGCTATAGTAACAGAAACAGCATGATATGGGCATAAAAGCAGACACTTAGACCAATGGAACAGAATACAGGACCCAGAAACAACCTACAGTGAACTCATTTTTGACAGAGTTTCCGAGAGCATACACTGGGGAACAGATAGTCTCTTCAAGAAATGGTGCTGGGGAAAACTGGATATTCAATGCAAGATAATTAAACTAGACCCCTGTCTCTCACCAAGAATCAAATTAAAATGGATTTACAACTTAACTCTAAGACCTCAAACTATGAAACTACTGCAAAAATTACTGGAAAAAATCAGCAGGACACTGGTGTGGGCAAAGACTTGAGCAATACTTCACAAGCACAGGCAAGCCCACCAAACATGGACAAACAAAATCATGTCAAGTTTAAAAGCTTCTGCACAGCAAAGGATACAACCAACCAAGTGAGAAAACAACCCACAGAATGGGAGAAAATATTTGTGATCTATCCTCTGACAAAGAATTAATGGCCAGTATATATAAGGAGCTCATAAAACTCTATAGGGAAAAAAAAAAAACATGATAATCCTATTCAAAAATGGGAAAAGATGTGAATAAGTATTTCTCAAAAGAAGACAAAAGGCAAAGATATATAAAACGATGTTGAGCATCAGAGAAATGCGAAGCAAAATTACAATAAGATATCATCTCATCTTCATTAAAATGGCTTATATCCAAAGACAGGCAATAACAAATGCTGGCAAGGATGTAGAAAAAAGGGAACGCTTGTATACTGTTGGTGGAAATGTAAATTAGTACAACTACTATGGAGAACAGTTTGGGGTTTCCTCAGAAAAACTGAAAATTGAGCTACCATATGATCCAGCAAGCCAAGCTGAGTGTACAGTGAAAATAAAAGAAATCATATCTCAGAGAAATATCTGTACTACTATGCTTGTTGCAGCACTTTTTACAATAGCTAAGATTTACCTAACTGTCCATCAACAGATGGATGGATGAAGAAAATATTGTATATATATTCAATGAAATACTAATCAGCCATAAAGAAGAATGAAATCCAGTCATGTTCAACAAAAGAACGGAACTGGAGACTTTTCTGGTAAATGAAATAGGCCAGGCACAGAAAGACAAATATCACATTCTCACTTATTTGTGTGATTTAAAAATCAAATAAATTGAATTTGTGAACATAAGAGAGTAGAACGATGGTTACCAGAGGCTGGAAAGGCTGGTGAGGAGTTGGTAGGGAAGATGCAGATAGTTAATGAGCACAAAAAATATAGAAGGACTCAATGAGACCTACTACTTGATAGCACAATAGAGTGACTATAGTCAATAATAACTACATAATTTAAAATAACAAAGGTAATTGGATTGTTACTCAAGGGATAAATGCTTGAGGGAATGCATACTCCATTCCCCATGATGTGCTTTTTTCACATTACATTCCTCTATCAAAACATCTCATGTACCCCATAAATATATATACCTGCTATGTACTCACAAATTTTTCAAAAAACAATCATAAAAATAATTATATTCTAAAAATTAAATTATGAGTATATACAAATGTTCTTTCTAACAAGGTTGAAGCAACTATTAAAGATTGTTGCTATTTAAATATATCATGAGATAAATAAAATTAAAAAAATAAAAAGAAACACATACTTCAAGAAGCTTAAGTCTTTTAAAATAATTTATTATGTGTTTCCATATTGAGTATTAATGTCATCTTAATACATCAGATATATAACATTTTAAACCTAACAATGGTGCTTATTTGAGGCATGGTGAATAACTGAAGTTATAAAAATATATTACAAATACTTTTGAAGAAATCTGTAGGTCTACTCCAAACCTATCACATTGTTGTCTCAATCTGGAAAATCTCGTATCTTCAGTAGCAGAGTCTATTTTTGGAGTTGAAAATCAGTTCGGTCACAATACCAGTGGGATGACTGAAGGCTTGGGTAATGGGCTATAAAATCTTTCCCATCTAGGTCACTGATTGATTTGAGACTGTCACCAAGGTAGGTAGAAAAACAGTGATTGATGCCTCATAAGAACTGTCAAATCATGTGAAATGAGAATATGGTCTCAATTCTAGTAGACATTTTCCCCATCTACCTAACACATGCATGCACGTGAGCGCACACACACTTAATGACTTTTTGGGTTGCTTTAGAGCAGAGTAAAATTATTCTGGAATGAATCTTGTGCTCTGAAATTATAGTGCAGAATAGAAAATATTTTGCTTAATTTGTCCAAATGGTGTCATCAGCAATTTCTGTTCTAGAATTAAATTACCAGGGGGACTCTTTCCAACTCGGATTTTTATCCCTTTGTTGACTACGGTTAAGTGTAATAAGCTTCTCGGCTTTTTAACTACGTGGTCCTCCAGTGCAATTTAATATTTGGAAGAAGCAACATTTTGTCTGAATGATTCTACCAAATAAAAATGGAAAAAGAATTTAGTTTGATCAGCAAAGAATGTAGAAATTTACTTAAGCAGTAAAGAATGTGGCTGTCTGACTTTGGTATTATGTTACACCTCATGGTTCAGGCATCTTGTTTGCCTTAAATGGTTTCACAAGCAGGAGGGTTGACCCAGAGCAGATTCGCAGTGGCTGCACAGAACACAGCTAAACAGCAGATTTAATGAGGTCGGAATTTCACACAATGCCTTATTCAAAGAATTCAGGCAGCAGGAGAGAAGTTGTGGTGAATTGCAGTTGCCCATGGCTTTGCATCAAGAAGCAAAACGTTTCTTCATAAATAGTTTATAAAAGTTCAAAAATAGATGACAATTACATACAGCTTTAAGATTCAGACATTTGTCAGGGAGGGGGACTTGTGTATTCACGTTGTTGGAATTAAGGAAGTCCGTTCATGAACCAAAAATACAGATCTCTATTTACTTCTCTAGGTCAGGAAGGATCAAAAGGGTTTCCTAATACCTTCTGACATGCTGGAAGTTTTTCCTTTGTTTTCCCACTTTATGTTTTTGCAGCACCTATCACCTTATATTGCATTCTTTGTCTGTCTCCCCTACTTAACTTTAAAGTCCTTGAAGACAGGCATTTGGGGTGCCTTAAATACTTAATGAATGATTGCAGAATGAATGTTGAATGAAAATGAATGTAACTCATTCATATACTCTATGCTAAACTGAGAAATAAAAAGCTCAAACATTTTCACTCCATCTTATTCCCTTAAGAAACATCAATGTAAGGATTCGACAGACTGCTAATCTTTAATGAAGCTAAAGACCTGTTTTAATTTTGCAAATTCAATATCCAGTTTCCCTGCCTTTTTCCCCATTGAAAAGCAGTCCTAGGTGGTCATTTATATAGCTCATTATTTTAGACCTGGGGTTAAAGCTACAATCAGAAAGCACACAGCTTCAGGTTCTGTAATACTGGAATTAGGGGTGAGAACATTTTCCCTTTATGTTAGAACTCTGTGGCTCTGGGCATTTCTACAAAATTATTGATCAACCTTGGAACATAGATTCTCAAAAAGTCATAAACACGGGAGAGGATTGGGGTAGAAGTATGTGATATATAATTTGCTATCTAAATTTGGACACTTTTGCCTGGAAAGAAAAAGAAAAGTAAAGAAAAACTGCCAGGACACGGGGACAAGAGGTGCCCCAGAGACTGCTGGGGACAGCAAACCAGAGTATCAGGGCATCCTGGAGAGACACAGCCTGAGCCAGTGAAGAACACTGCCTCTATTCCAGCTGATTTCTAATGTAACTTTCCATAATCTGCCTTTTTAAATGTCTGTAGAAAGTCTTGATTTGGGCTTGACTGGAAGTATTAAACGTCTACTTCACTTTTAATGGGAAGAAAAAGATTTTTCGCCTAGTGGAGTGATTGAACAGTGGTCTTCAAATTGGGATTATTTCCAAGAACATGAGTACAGACAATTTTAGCAGTTGTAATTAAAGTTCTTCACCTACCACAGTTACTCTTTTTTAGCATGGCATTGCTCGTTTGTTTGTTTAAGCCCCTTTATCCCCTTTCCTTAATATAATAGCTATTTACAAAAAAAAAATTCACTCATTCATCTCATCAGATATTTCAAATTACTCTTGTTGCCTTCATTAAAATCCCTGAATACCACTATGGAAATTTGTGACTTTGCCTGTCTTATACATATTTCTGTTAAGAAAGAAGCAGGGAATAAAAAATAGTGTATTTCTGTACTTGTAGACTGTTCTTAAATCAGACACATGGTAGATTAATGGTGGTGGAATTGATGGCACTTCTCATTTTTGGCCTCCTCTGTGTGTGCCAAACTACTATTTTCAAAGGATGAATTGCTTTTGAGAATGAATTGCTAACTATAAATCTATAGTTAGCCTGGGTGCAGTGGCTCATGCCTATAACCCTAGCACTTTGGGAGACCTAGGCAGGCAGATCACTTGAGGCCAGGAGTTCAAGACCAGCCTGGCGAACATAGCGAAACCCTGTCTCCACTAAAAATACAAAACTTAGCCAGGCATGGTGGCACACGCCTGTGATCCCAGCTACTTGGGAGGCTGAGGTGGGAGAATTGCTTGAACCCTGGAGGCAGTGGTTGCAGTGAGCTGAAATCACACCATTGCACTCCAGCCTGGGCAACAGAGCAAGACTCTGTCTCAGCTTTTATAAAAAAAGAAAAAAAGTGTAGTCAGAGTAACGCAGTGAGCTTTGAGAAATAATAAACTTTTTAAAATGGTTTTTATTCACATATTTAATGTAAGCAATTTTAAATGTTATTTTTCAATTCCTTTTCCTTAAATGCATCATTAGGAGGAAACAAAAGAATCTGCAGAGGGAGAGAGATCCAAGATGGCCGATCACTAGCAGCTCAGGATTGCAGCTCCCAGTAAAAGCGCAAAGAGCCAGTGGACGCCACACTTACCAATAAATTTTCGCTGCCCACAGACCAGGACATTCCCAGTGGAGGAGCCC
>CAUYQU010060640.1:0-14864 GCA_963574635.1 Cheracebus regulus
TCCCTTGACTTCATATTCATGTTTATGTCAGCAGTCTGTGTGAGACTAAAAAAGGGTGCCTTTGCTTACAAACAGCAGCAATGCAGCTTGAGAGCCGTTGAAAGGAGACAAGCAGATACCACCCCTAGGACTGAGGAGCCCGGGGCAGTGTGGGGAGGCAGAAAAGTGACTTCCTACACAGCTGTGGCCAGACTGTCACTCGAAGAATCTCTGGCATTTTGGGAGGCCGAGGCGGGCAGATCACTCGAGGTCAGGAGTTTGAGACAAGTCTGGCCAAAATGGTGAAACCCCGTCTCTACTAAAAATACAAAAATTAACTGGGTGTGGTGGTGGGTGCCTGTAATCTCAGCTACTCAGGAGGCTGAGGTGGGAGAACTCCTTGAACCTGGGAGGCGAAGATTGCAGTAAGCTGAGATCATGACACTACATTCCAATCTGAGCGACAGAGCAAGACTACCTCAAAAAAAAAAAAAAAAAATCTCTGGGATTTCCTCTTTGTGAAGCCTGGGGGTGGCACAGGGCCTGTGATGGTTAATTTTATGTGTCAACTTGGCTGGGCCATGGTGCCCAGATAGTTGGCCAAACATTATTCTGGATATTTCTGGGAGGGCATTTTTGGGTGAGATTTACATTTAAATGGGTGGACTCTGAATAAAGCAGACTGCCCTCCCTAATGTGCAGATTTTGGGGAGTGCAGAGGGGCATTCAATCAGCTAAAGGCCTGAGTAGCACCAAAGACTGACCTCCCCTGAGCAAGAGGGAATCCAGCAGCTGACAGCCTTTGGACTTGAACTACAGCTTTGGCTGTTCTTGGGTCTCCAGCCTGCCAGCTCACCCTGCAGGTTGTGGACTACACAGCCTCTGTAATCACATGAGCTAAGTCCTTAAAATAGACCAATTTATATACACATTCTATTGACTCTCTTCTCCTTCTTCTTCTTGAGACGGGGTCTTGCGCTGTTGTCCAAGCTGGAATGCAGTGGTGTGATAATGGCTCACAGCGGCCTCAAACTCCTGGGCTCAAGCAATTCTCCTGCCTAAGTCTCCTAAGTAGCTGGGATTACAGGTGTGTTTCACCATGCCCAACTAATTTTTAAGAATTATTTTGCAGAGACAAAGTCTGGCCATGTTGCCCAGGCTGGCCTCAAGCTATTTTCCTGCCTTGGCTTCCCAAAGTGTTAGGATTACAGGTGCAAGCCACCATACCTGGCCTGGTTCTATTTTTCTGAAGAACCCTGACTAATACATTCCCTATACTTGCAAAATTAAGTTGTAGTTATCCCATGGGTAAATCGAGGCAAAGATATGTCCTGGCCCCTGAAATGATCAGGGTCAACTGTGTTACAAACCTAACTTGGGTCCACCTTCCCTGTGCAGCAAAGCCAAATACCGACGTGGGGATTGGCATAGAGAGAACGTGAGGCATTGCAGGATGCCAAGCAAGGAGAATCAGGCAGCTGAAGCGCAGGACCTAACTCTCCTATGGCTTGCCTGTAAGGGTTTTTACACGTGGGGAGGCAGTGGTTACCAGCAAAGACATAAATCAGTACATGGAGGCTATACGTTGGTTTCACCTGAAAAGGTGGGACATCCTAAAGCAGGGACTCACAGGTCATAGGTGGATTCGAAGATTTTCTGATGTGCAATTGGTTAAGGGGGAGACATTTTGTCTAAAAACTTGGGGTCAGCATAAAGAAATGTCGAGCTCTGGCCTTTGGCGTGGCTTCCTCCAGGTCCCTAAGGAAGAAATTTAGAACAAAGAACAGCAGTCAGGGTTCAGTCCTCAGCTCCCCCTTATCTGAGGTCTGTGTGCCATCAGACAGCAGTTTCCAATCAGTGGGGTCTGGGTTTCTGAAAAACAACTCAGGGACATCACTAAATGTTATCTTGGCCGGATGCAGTAGCTCACACCTGTAATTTCAGCACTTTGGGAGGCCAAGGCGGGCATATCGCTTAAGCTCAGGAGTTCAAGATCAGCTTGGGCAACATGGCAAAACCCTGTCTCTACTAAAAATACAAAAATTAACTGGGCCTGGTGGTGCATGCCTGTAATCCCAGCTACTTGGGGAGCTGAGGTTAGAGAATTGCTTGAACCTGGGAGGCGGCTGTTGCAGTGAGCTGAGATCATACCACTGTACTCCAGCCTGGGTAACTGAGAGACTCTGTCTCAAAAAGAAAGAAAACAAAAAAACTATCTGTAGTTTCCACGGGAAACCAAATATTTTGTGGTTCTAACTTTCTTGGCTATTGTTTTAAACGATTATTACTTCTTGCTTATCAGGTTGCTTATTTACTTCTCAGGGCTAGCCTGAAATAGTTATCTACTGACACCTGACAAACTACCCTGAAATGTAGTGGCTTAGAACAACAAATCTGCATAATGTCAAGCAGTTTCTGCACTTTAGGAATTTTCTCTTAAGGAACTCAAGATTTTCCTTTATTTCCATGCTTAGGATGGAGCAGGACTCTTGGAGGGGTCCCTGCTCTGTTTCAGCTGGGAAAGTACTTGGGGCTTGCCCTGGCTCTTCCCACTGGGCCACCTTGGTGTTTCACAGAGGAAGCCAGCAGCCATCACTCAGGCATTGAGGGTATCTGGAGCCCAGAGGAGCCATGTGCTGAGAATTTTCCTTGCCCGGGAAAAGGGGACAGGCAGGATGAGTCTCCCCACCAAACCTCGACCAACTCTACTTTATGACCTGCTCCAGCAGTGTTCTCTGACCATTTTACAGAAGGGAAGACTGATATCTGTACCTACAGATGTTTTCTTTCCAGCTTTTCAGATTCCCTGTCCCTTACCTGGAAAAGATTAATGCTAATAGCCAGGGCACTGGGAGCCAGGCAGGCATAAAATCCAGGGATCTCTACCTTCATTATGCAAATTTTCCCAAATTCATCCTTGTGTTCTCCTTGGTGTCCCCAGTCCTACAACCTTCTATGTCATCCTCTTTGGAGAATAAGCCTCCAGCCTTCTGTAAAGGTGGAGAAGGTGGATCCCTCCTCCCCTTTTATAAACGCTGTCTTTGTCCCACTTTCTAAAGTATCTGTGGCCGCCAATGTTTCAGTCTTTGGGAAAGTCATCTGTATAAATGGGCTGTCTCTTGGCTTTCTCTACTGCTGACAAAGGGTTCCACTTTCTCGGATCTGCTAAGTCAGTTAGCCCTTCTCCATCAACTTTTCAGATTCCAGACATTTGCTGCTTGTGTCTCCTTCTATGTTCTCTTTGTTTTTGGGGGTACAGCCTGGACAAAGGCTGAGAGGTCGAATGGCATAAAAACAGGGGCTTATAATATGTGCTCAGCATTGTTCTAAGTACATGACATCTATTTGCTCATGGAATCCCTACTCACTTCTACAGGAAAATGGGGACACAAAAGAACAAAAGACGTGCACTAACTTGCATCAAGTGGCACTGTTAGAAAGAGGTTGCACCAGCATCGGAAGCCAGACAGCTTGGCTTGAAAGTCCTCATTCTTAGCGCCCCACCCCACTGCCACATGCAGTGAAGTGACGGTGAGGAAGTCACTTCCTGGAGCCAAAATGTCTTTAAGAATGGACACTGTTTTAACCTGCAACCTGTAGAATATCCCTCAGATAATGTTTTCAAGACAAACATAAGTACAGGGAATATCCTCATGAACTTTCAGATTGCTCTTAGGAGTCTTACAAACAAAAGAACTCTTGTGTCCTGTGTGTACCTCCAGGCCGAGACGTCAGTTCCTCCCATGAATGCTTTGGACTCAGTGGGGGGTGGGGACAGCCCTACCCACCACTTCTCTGCAAGGTGTGCAGGTGCTCACTGGTGATTGTCCTCTTGAAGGCAAAGTGTCATCTTACCCACGTGGCCCTGCTGGTTCCTTAGTGGTGGGGACTGTGTCCTCTATCTCCCTAGTCCCTAGCACAGCTCTTGACACACAGCAGGCGCTCCACAGACATTTGTTGAATGTGTAGTTGAATGCTGCTCCCTCCCCATCTCTTCTCTTCACTTGTGATCCCATAACCAGGCTGACTGCCCCCACTACAAGACCTCTTCTAATAAAGTTTGGATTTGTGAACCTGCCCAAATCTCACATTGAGTTATAATCCCCAGTGTTGGCGGAGGTGCCTGGTGGGAAGTGATTAGATCACAGGACATTTTCTAATGGCTTAGCAGCATCTCCCTGGTGCTATCTTGCGATAGAGTTCTGAGATCTGCTTGCTTAAAAGTGTCAAGCACCTACCCCTGCCCGCCTTTTCCTTCTTCCCCAGCCATGTGAAGATATGTCTGCTTCCCCTTCACCTTCCACCATGGTTGTAAGTTTCCTGAGGCCTCCCCAGAAGCAGAAGTCTATACAGCCTGCAGCACTGTGAGCCAATTAAGCCTCTTTTCTTGATAAATTACCCAGCTTCAGGTATTTCTTTATAGTAGTGTGAGAATGGACTAGTACACCTCCCGACGCATACACATATCCAGCTCTTACTCAGGACAGTCAGGCCAAGTTGACTGTATCCTTACCCCATTCCTTGGTTTCCAACCCTCTTGGCCTGGCCCCATGTCTGGCCCCAGCTTGTCTCTTAGACATAAGGATGAAATGCAGCTGTCTGCCTCTGAACTGCAGTCTCAGGTTTTAGCTCTCTCCAATGCTGGAGGCTCTGGTGGGGGATAGACTAGGTCATATATTAAGGTACAGGCTGAACCATTCTAACAAAGGATCCCCAGATACAGTGGTTTATGTAAGATGGAGTTTTCTTCCTTTCTCACTCACGTCTCTAAATGCAGGCAGGCCTGGCAAACTACTGGCCCATCTTGAATGACTTGCTGTAGTCAATGGCATGTGGGTGGAAGTGACAATGTTTCAAAAAACCAGGCCGTGAGAGGCCTTGCAGGTTACTGTTGCCCCTCCTGTTCTCCTGCTTTTCATCATAAGAAGCATTCTCCTCAGCCAGCCTGGTGGTTCAAGGAAGGTGACAGAAAGTGGAGCAGACGCAGACCAGAGCTGCCCAGCCGCCCAGCTGAGCTCAGCCAGAACAGCAGACTCCCAGCCAGGCTGCAGACACAGCGGAATGAATGCTTCCTGTTTTGTGCCATGGAGATTCTGTTCTTACGACAGTGACAGTCCAGGATGGACAGGAGGTTCTGCTCCATGAAGTTGTTCACGGACTCAGGTTAGCACCCACCCCACCAGCCTAGCACACAGCTCCCCTCTGTCTAAGACAGTGGTTCCAGCCTCTGGGAAGGGATAAACCAAACAAGTATGGGGCAAGTGGCTTGACTTTAGGAAACTGACAGCACTTCTGCACGTATCTCAGGACTGCATTCATTACACAGCCGCACCTAGCTGCAAGGAGGGAGACTGGGAAATACAGGCTTGCTCTGGGCTGAATATGTCCCCCTTCCAGATTCATATGTTGAAGTCCTGACTCCAGCAACTCAAAACGTATTTGGAGACAGGATCCTTAAAGAGGTGATTAAGGTAAAATGAAACCATTAGGTTGGGCCCTAATCCAATGAATGGTGTCCTTGTAAGAGGAGGAGATTAAGACACAGACACACACAGAGGGAAGATCATGTTTAAAGTGGCTTTTTTTTTTTTTGGGCTTACTATTCACTGTTGACCTCCCAAGCCAGGCAGGCCAACCCTTCCAGCCAGGGGAAGTGTCCGTCTAGCTGCCCTCTTCTGGGTTGCAGCTTGTGCCCTGAGGGGACACTGGAAGCAGGAGGGAGCCCTGGCCAGTGCAAGGAAACCTGAGCAGAAGTCTGCACACTCAAGCCCATGTGGTGTTCTCCTCCTCAGTCACGGCCGGCGTGTCAGTGACCAGACTGGTGCCGACGGTCTGGTTGCATCTTGAAGGGCGAAACGCTGGCCTTTCTCTAAGATCATTGGTTGTCACAAGATTAGGCTGAGCTTCAGGTCCTCTGGGGCATAGCAAGCTCCTTCTGTGGGGGCAGGATAACCCGACAGGCCATGTCCCAAGTCAGGGAGAACATGATAGGATGTAGCAGGACACAAAGGGCTTGTGTGGGCCACCTTCCTCCTTGCTGAGGATGCAAACCTGGGCCTTCACCTTGGGGCAGGGCTGGACGGAACCTGCTTGACCATGACCAGGCCCCGCCGTAGGTCCTCCCTCTTCAAGCCTCAGACCAGGGCCCCAAGGTTATCTCCAGCCTCGGCCGTCTCCAGGCTCTTGTGGACCATCTCAGTGCCGGTCACAGCGGGGCGGATGCTCTTGCTATGTCCCAGGATGTAGCTATATCACAGCTCTTGCTATGTCACAGTCATGTCCCTTCTTTAAAATGCCACGTTCTAGCGTACCTGTCGCCACAGAGCCATGGCCAGGGACGGAGTACCCAGACTCTATAGGCAGCAGGAAAGGCTTCTCTAGGTCCTGGGAGGACACTGGGATGTAAGTGTCCGCAGCGTCCAGCAGCTTCTGCACAGACTTCAGGCCTAACTCAGGGTCCTGATCCTCAAGGGCACAGAGAGTGGAGCCTATGATGACTGGGGTCTCCTTCCCTTTATAGCCAAACGCTGGGAGCAGCTCCCGGATCTCCAGCTCCACCATCTCAGAGTCCTGGACAGCGTCAGCCTTGTTCACATACACCACCACATGCTCCACCCCAATCTATCTGGCCAGTAAGAGGTGCTCTCGGGTCTGGGGCATGCGGGTGTCATTGGCTGCTACCACCAAGGGGTGCAGTGCCTTTGATCATATTGTTTTTTTTTTTTTTGAGACAGAGTTTTGCTCTTGTTGCCCAGACTGGAGTACAACGGTGAGATCTAGGCTCACCTCCGCCTCCTGGGTTCAAGCAATTCTCCTGCCTCAGCCTCCTGAGTAGCTGGGATTACAGGCATGCACCACCACGCCTGGCTAATTTTATATTTTTAGTAGAGATGGGGTCTCTCCATGTTGGTTAGGCTGGTCTTGAACCCCCAACCTCAGGTGATCTGCCCACCTCAGCCACCCAAACTGCTGGGATTACAGATGTGAACCACCATGCCCGGACATGAGCATATTCTTAACATAATCTGTATGACCCTGGCAGTCTGTGTGGGCATAGTGGTGGGCTGCAGCACTATACTCCACATGGGCTGCACTGATGGTGATACCCTGAGCTCGCTTCTCTGGGGCATTGTCAATCTCCTCATATTTCTTGAACTTAGCCCCACCTCCCTTGACTAGAATCTTCGTGATGGCTGCAGTCAGCGTGGTCTCACTGTAGTCCACATGGCTGATGGTACCCACATTCACATGTGGCTTGTTGTGCATGTAAGTGGCCTCCATGGCCAGGCCACGGCACAAGAGGGACAATGCCAGGGTCTTCAGCGGCCGCAACAAACCCTACAGCAGGAAGGTCAGGCAGGCAGCGAGATCGCTGAAGTGGGGTGTCGCACACAGCAGGGTGGCAGCCACCATTGTGGTCATACTCACACCCTGGGAACACAGACATAGGGAGACAATAGCCACCCACAAGCCAAGGAGAGAGGCCTCAGAAGAAACCAGCCCTGCCAACACCTTCATCTTGGGCTTCCAGCCTCCAGAACTGTGATAAAGTAAATCTTTGTTGTTTAAACCATTCTGTCTGCGGTACTTTGTTATTGCAGCCTGAGCAAACTAATACAGGCTATACCTGGGCTGCCATGTTCCCAACGAAAACTAAAGAAAGAGAAGGGAAGAAGGGATACTGGGGGCAGCATCCGTCTCCCAGGAATTCTCACTCGTGAACCTGAACTAGCACATCGCTTCCACCTTCCCAGTCTCGTAGGTCCCCAGCCCTTGTGAGGTGGGAGCTCCAATGTGTACCTACTGGCTGCTTACCTAAATCAGCATTGCAATTCTCTACATTACATTGTGTACATTTACAAACCTTATAAGGGGTCTATAGACTTCACCAGGTTGTGGTCAGGTGTCTGTGGTTTGTTGTATCCTTTCTGGGTCATTAGCAGGCTGAGGGCTTGAGTGTTACTCACACTGTCTTTAATTCAGTGCCAGGACTCCATGGAGAGATGCCTTAATAATTCCATCTCCATTGTCTTGCAGCAGGATCAGGCAGAAAGTGAAGTTGAACTCTGATGCAGCTGCCACAGAGAGCTCAGCCCATCCCACTGGGGCTCTGGAGCTGGGCTTGCCAGATGGGCGTTCCACATTGAGGCAGGGGCTTGGACCTTTGGCCCTCCATAGTGATGGGCCATAGGAGCAGACATAAGTCAGCTTCCTTCCACTGAGGACAGTTCCTGGGAGGAACCCTGTGGTGACCTGCCAGCAGCCAGAAGTCTCGGCAGCTGTGAGAATGAGTTCCTGGGTCCTGTGGGGACTCTGCATAGCATAGCACAGCATCCAGACACCATGGTAGCCATGCCAATTCCAGGTCTGATGGCCGTAGTCCACCTGTAATTTTCTCTGTGTTCTCTGCACATTTGTGCCAAGCTTTGGCCAATAGCTCCAAGAGACATGCATGTAAATACCCTGGAATTTTGAGGCAAGGTGGGTGGGCTAGGATGAGTGCCTCTTTTGGAAATTAGATCCCTCCAAGCTTCTGCTGAAAGGATGCCTGCTGTCTGGAGCAGGGTGTGGGTGCTGATGAGGAGGGGTAACATCTCCGGGAAGCCTGGCCCTGCTCAGGGGGTGCTAAGTGGTTGGCACAACCCTCCTTCCACGTTCCCCCTCAGGGAGATTGGACTTCTATGCACTGGGCTCCGGGAAGGAGTGGGCAACAGGCTGTCTGCCAGCCACAGCAGTCTAGGCAGAGGCTTTCCCTCTCTTCTTGGGCATTGCAGACACTCTGGGCTCTGCCATTTACTTCTGCCTGAGGGCATTCTTAACCATCGCTGTGCCATGGACCCCTGAACATTATGCGCTAAAGCCTGTGGACCCCTTCTCAGAGTAATAAGTGTATAAAATAAAATACAGAACTGGCCAGGTGTGGTGGCTTACCCCTATAATCCCAGCACTTTGGGAGATTGAGGTGGTTGGATCACCTGAGGTCACGAGTTTGAGACCAGCCTGGCCAACATGGCAAAACCCCATCTCTGCTGAAAATACAAAAATTAGTCGGGTGTGGTGACATGCACCTGTCATCTCAGCTACTCAGGAGGCTGAGGCAGGAGAATTGCTGGAACCTGGGAGGTGAAGGTTGCAGTGAGCTGAGATTGCGCCACTGTACTCCAGCCTGGGTGATGAAGTGAGACTCCATCTCAAAAAATAAAATAAAATGCAGAACTTACAAAAGAAACCAATTTTATATCAGAATAGATATGTAAAAATGTTGTAGTTAAACATATTTGTAATATAGTAATGCATGTGCTTCTTTTTCAGGTTAACAAGATAAGGCAGCAGAGATCCATATCTAACAGTTGCCAATACAATTGTAATATCAAAGCAGAGATGAACATAAATGATATTCTGAGACATCTGTGACAACTATAATGGGATCTAAAACTATTTGTGATTTTTCTTGGGTTCAAAGTACTACTGATATTACTGTGCTTTGTGGCCTGAGATAGCTTTACTTATCCAAGCTCATAGACACCCCTGAATTCTATCTGCAGACCTTTTAGGGGTCCAGGTTCAGAATGCTTGTGTAGTGAATTATGAGTCAGAAGAAGCTGAGCCAGCCTTGGAGTCAGGAGCTGGACTTTGCAGCCAGCAGTGTCTCCTTGCACCGCTCGGCAGCTGCAGGGCTGGTGACGGGCAGTAGCAGTCACTTGGCATGCCTCACCATATGGCTTGAGATTGGTAATTACTTGTATATCCATCCATCCTTCCCTCCATCTGTCCATCTATCCATGCATGCATCCACTCAACAAATGTTTGTAGAGCATGATTCTGTGGGTTCCAGGCTGATGGAAGAGAAACACACCAAGAGATTACAGTCGAATAGTGTGCATGCTAACACAGAAGCATGAACTGAGTGAGGCAGAAGCGAGGGTGGGGGCTGGGGGGCATCCCAGGCAGAGGTGACAGTGTGTGCATGGCCTCATAAGTACGTAAGAGAGCATAGACAGTGCAGTGAAGAATTCTGCTTAGCTGCGTCCCCAAGGATGACCAGCTGGACAGAGTGGCAGACGGGGGCCAGGGAAGGCATTTGAGCAGGAGAAGTCTGGTCACTCCTGTGCTTTGGAGAGATCTCCATGGAGAGAGACACAAGGAAGGTGAATTGAGCTGGTCTGGTCCCCAAGAGAAGGGAACAGATGTTTGACCACTATGAACCTTCTGATACATCTTGCCTAGAGCCAAAATTGAGACAGGTTGGGCTGCAAGGAACAAAGATGCAAATAGTTCTGCTGTGGAGGGGGCTTGACTGTTTCCGCAGAAGTCCGTCGGGACTGCTTTTTGTTGGAACAGGCTCAAATCTAAGGGATTAAAAGGAGGTGGTGGCTTATGGGTTGAGTCAGCATTAATGCCAATGAAATACAGCCTTTGAAGTCATCCAGCTGATCTTTCAACTTGAAAGCTGTTACAAAACCAGAAAATTAATGGCAAATCATTTAAAAACAGCTCAGTAGCTCTCAGAACTTTATGTCAGCCTTGCCCTCCAGAAGCCAAGCTGTAGCTGTGGTTGGTGACCACTGACGCATGGGCTCAGCTTTCCAGAAGCAGAGAGTGGGGCAGGAACATTGCTCCTTTTGCGGCCTCTGCTCCACTGCCTGGTTGATGTATTTCTCAGGCCTTCCTCCTAGGGTTGACTGGATGTATTTGTGCTACAGATTAAGTGTCTTTCCCCAGGGAGTTTGTCCTCTGGCACTGGCAGACGCCTCTGCCCGCTGAGCGAGGAGGTGTGTTTGGGCCAACTTCAGGAGGAGCTTTGGAATCTGCTGGGCTCCATGTTTCATAACAAGCCCGAGCTTCTCCGGGTTGCACTCTGGGGGGGCACTGCCAATTGGGAAAACAGAGAGACAGAGAAACCCAAGAAGGAAAGAGACAGAGACCCAGAGAAGCAAGGGTGGGGGCCGGAGGGCATCCCAGGCAGAGGGGCCAGACAGCTTGTGCATGACCTGTAGGTGAGAAAGGGCCTGGGATGGCAGAGAAACAGCATGAGAATACAGTGTGGAAGTGAAGAGTCTGGGGTGGATCATGAAGGGTGGTGTCGGTCAAGTTCACAGGCACAGCGTTCATTCGCCACTGAGGTTTTCAAACAAGGCAATGACATGCTTAGCTTTACAGAGGCAGGGATACCTCTCTTTGGGTCTCTGTCTCTAATTTATTATTCCTCTGTCTCTGTAGCTCTGTCCCTCTCTGTCTGTATCTGTCTTTATGCTGGTCTCTGCTCTGGCTCTTTTCGCTGAGTTCTCTCTCTGTGTGTGTGTGTGATGTGCATGTCTGTGAGTGTGTGTGTGTGTGTGCTTCCCAGCTCTTCCTGGGTCTGTCTCTCTCTGTCCTTCCCTCTGCCTGCCCCTCTCTGATTTCTAAGCTCTGGTCTCTGTTTTCCTCTGAATCTTGCTGTCAGCACATCTCAAAGTGCTGAGTTTTTGCTGCTGCTGCTGGTGGTGGGCACATTAATTGGGAAACCCTAGAGTCTCCTCTTGGAGGTCCACAACACCTGTGCAGTTGCCTGTCAGAAGCGCTGAGCTCTGTGGAAAGCAAACCTTTTTTGTTCTTGTTTAGCTCTGTGCTTTCCATCTCACTTGTTTGGCCACAGAATTATTTTTCCCCTCGAACCACCTTACTAGCATCCACGGAATCATCCTCAGCAGCATTTGCTGATGGGATTCTGCTGTGTGCGTGGGCTCTGCTCCCATTTCTGTCTGTCTAGTCTCTCTTTTTCTTTCCACTTCTCTGTGTTTCTGTCTCTTTCCTTCTTGGGTCTCTATTTTTCTTCTCCATCTCTCTCTTTCTGTCTCTCTGTATGGTCTCCCTCATTCTTGCTTCTCTATCCCTCCCTCTCTTTCTCACTCTCATTTCCCCTGAGGCCAGGGTAGCACAGGGGTTCTCCGGCATTCCAAGGGTCCGGGCACTGGGAGGCGAAGTGCTGAGTTGTGTGGGTTGGAGCGAGGCAGGAGTGGTGGGAACTTTTCCACCGGGAGAGTAAGTGAGCCAGAGGAGGATGGTGTCGCAGCCACCGAGTGTTCTTCCAAGGCCTGGGTAGGAGGTGCGGCTGGAGGGACGTGGCCAGCCCTGGCGCAGGATGGGGGAAGTGCCTGAACCCCACTGACTTCCCCAGCCACCACCAGGGATCAGCCTGGGCCACATCAGCTGAGGACTGCTATGAACATAAATTAAAAGGAGAGAGGTGTGAAAAGGGGCTTTGAAAGTACTCTGTTATTTGGTCCTCCAGTCTGTATCTTTCCTCCTCCCCTCTGGTTTGTTTGCTTTATCAACTCTGCTCCTTATCTTGTGCCTGAGGCCCTACTTTCCTTCCTTTGATCTTCTGAGCAAGAGGCCAACTTCTGACTGTGTGTTCACTGTAAGGCCTGGCATTTGTCCAATGCTTTAGCTGTCACACTAAGAACCTTTACACAGAGTGCTGTGGTCATACAGTGAGTGGGCAGTCCTGCTCCCATTTCACAGATGAGAAAACCAAGACCCAGAGGGAGGTGAAGAGACTTGTCAATATCACATAGTAAGAAACGAAGCTCAGGCCAGCCAGTGCCAGTCCTCCTTTGGGGTGCCGCGCGGTGCCTGTGAATGCCTCCAGGGCATGGCCTTTATTACTGACATGCCACTTTCCAGTGCTTCCTCCCTGTTTGGGTCGGCACTGATATGACTTCTGGCCAGGACTCCTCCTCAGCTGACACCAGAGCACCTCGGGTTTCTTGGGATCACTGGGTTCCAGCTCCCAAATCCCCTGAATCCCCGTGCTGCATCAGAACAGCGACTGGCAGAGGCGGGAGCTTGCACCTGGGCCCTCGCAGGTCCTTTGCTGATCCGTCTTCTTTTTCTCCAGCCTTGGATCAGTTACGCCAGGAGGAGCTGGAGTGAAGGAGCTGGCCCTAATACAAATCTCTTTGGATCCTGGAACACTGACCATCAGTGCCTTTGGCAGCAGATGAATTTCCAGTCTTGTCTTATGTAAGGAAACCAGAAGTTCATATTTCCCAACATACCAGAAAACCATTCCTCAGTCGTCCGCCATCAGTAGGGGCAAAATGAGGACCAGTGGGTGAAGCAGGATGGGACTGGAGGAAGGGGTCACAGTGGGCGGGGCCAGTGGATTCCAATAATTAATGGCTGTGAGGCTCTGGCAAGAGCTGGTACCCAGCCAGGCACAGGGAATGTATGATCTCACTTAATTCTCACAGCATCCCCGGGAGGGAGGTCTGCTCTTCACACTCTACAAAAGAGGAATCTGAAGTTTGTATCCCACATCCAGAAAGCCCCTAAGCCAGGAGTGTCTGATGCCAGCCCTTACCCTGAAGCAGCCCTGCCTTGGGAGGGGATGGCTCTCTATTTCTGGGGGTCAGTGAGCACTTGCTGGGTGCTGTATGAATGGTAACTGTGGCTCTGGTCTCAGGGTCTTGAAGACTCTGACCACTCTCAGACCACCAGCATGGCCGGTACCCAGGCTCTGCATGCCATTGGCTCTGGGGAGACAAGAAATAACCTGGAATTTCAGCAAGGGTCAGAAGGTGCCACCTGAGAAAGGAAATTGAATGACTAGGACATAGCATTGAAACATTTGTCAGGGCAGATCAGGGAAAGCCTTAATGTCAATGAAGAAGCATCTAGATAAAGAAACAATAGATCAGTAACTCAAAGCCCTAAGAATGTCTCTGAGACTGACAGGGAGAAAAGTCCAGGAAACAACATTTTGTGATAAAAAGCAAGCTGCCGAAGAAAATGTGCGGTGGGATATCACCTACGTGAAGAGATACACGTAACACACAAAACCTATTTCCATGTTAGTGATTCAGTGCATGACAATGACAGCAAGAGGTCCGGAAGGAGACACCCAAAACTGACCAAGGGGTGTCCTCCAGGGGAAGGTCAGGAACCAAGGGGGAGCCTTGGCACAGGGCGATGGTGGAGGGTGTGGTAAAGAAGTTCCTTTGATTGATCGGTAGTGTTTGAATTGCTTACAGCAAAAATACATTATGTCCTTCTTAGGTAATTAAAAATAAATGCATAAGTAAATGAAAAGAAAGTGCAAATCTGCTTTGTGGATTATAAATACGTGGAGTGGTGATTTGATCTGATTGATTGATGGACTGAGCCAATAAACACTACAGAGAGAGTGTCCTCTGGAACAGGCCTCATGCCAGAGCTGGAACTGCAGAAATGAATCCAAGGCACTTAGAATCCAGTGAAGAAGGTAAACGGCAAACCCAGAGAGAAAATCCTAGGAGCTGTGACAGCCCGGGGAATCACATAATCTAGCTGGCCTGCAAGAATCCTGGAGTCTTTGTCTAGAAGGTGACATTTGAGTGGGGATTTGAAGGATGATTTATATCCCCAAATTCATGTGTTAGAAACCCAATTCTCAGTGAATAGCTTGGGGAGCTGTGGCCTTTGGGAGATGATTGAGTCATGAGGCTCCAGCCTCATAAATATGATTAGATGCCCTTATAAAAGAGCTTGACGGAGAGATCCAAGATGGCCGATCACTAGCAGCTCAGGATTGCAGCTCCCAGTAAAAGCGCAGAGAGCCAGTGGACGCCACACTTACTGATAAATTTTTGCTGCCCACAGACCAGGACATTCCCAGTGGAGGAGCCCCACAGGTCGCCAGCGCGACCCTTTCGGCTGGCGCGGCTTTTTTGCCGGCGCCTCAGCTCGGCGGCTCTTGGTGCAGAGTAAACGGGACTGAGTCTCCTTTTGGACGATGTTTGGAGCTCTGTGAAGGCAGAGCAGTCCATCCAGCTGATTGAAAAAGGGACCGAGAAGCCAGACCGGAGACCCCCAGGCAGAAAAGCACCACGAATTTCAACGCTGCTGTTTTAGCTAGCGTTGCG
>CAUYQU010060641.1:0-32464 GCA_963574635.1 Cheracebus regulus
AACAATCATTTAAAAACTACTGTCTGCTCTTTGGACCCATTCATTTCCCTTGAAAATCATTTACTACCCTTTCATCATTGCCTGCATCACCCATTTTTCTCTCCCCTAGGAAGAAGGTATTTAAGACTCAACCATCTGGCCAGTCTATGAGCCTCATATCTTGTATGGCTTGAGAGCTTATGCATATTAATATTTTTGTATGCCTTTTCTCCTGTTGATCTATTTTCAGTTCATTTCAGCAGACTCAAACCTTCAGAAGGAGAGGAAAATTCTCTTCACCCCTATAGTAACAATACCCCATGGTAGTGAGAAATAAGCACTTTGAAACATTGCTGGTGGAAGTGTGAATTTCTATAACCTTTGGGAAACAAATATGGGATGTCTAATGATATAAATAACACACAAATCCTTTGATTTAGTAAAATCAGTTTGGGCCCTCATTCTCACAGAAATAATAGGTCATTATTTTTTCTGTAAATATATGAGGCAATTTATAGTGGTGTCAAAAAACTAGAGCTAATCTGACGGTTCATCTTGAGGAATGGATAAATAAATTATGATGCATCCATAATGTGAAATATTGTGCATAAGGTAAAATTAATTAAATTTCTATACAGAGATCTAAAAGGCTGTCCATTATATGCCATTGACTAAAATAGCAAGATAATGTTTATAGTATGAATCCATTGAGATTAAAAATAACAAAGCAAAGCATAAAATGTTTGTGTACATATATTTGCATACATTTATGTTTGTATAGAGGAAGGTTTGGAAAGAAACACACCAAGCAATGAACTTTGGTTATTTCCATGTATGGATATTGAGGGGCATGGGAGAGAGCTGGAGGATTAACTTGTTCTCCATACCACTCTGTTTAGCTTTTTACAATGAATCCATAAAACTTTTATGAAATTAAACTGATCTAATACAGTACATAAGAAGGGGAAGAAACCACACATTACTGAATGTACACATCTGCTCATTAGCTGATGAATGACCCTTTCAACAGGTGTTTCTGGCACTGCCCACTGGCCAACAGTCCAGTTTTGGCTATGGCATACCTTCTTTGTGCAGTGCACCTTTATGCAATTGCTTAAACATTTGAAGGCATTTTGTTCCTGTTTTATAAAAATGAAGGAAAGATGGAAAAACATGAAAGTGTAGATATGAAGTGTAATTTCATAAATTTAAAGTGGCTGGGCGTGGTGGTTCATGCCTGTAATCCTAGCACTTTGGGAGGCCGAGGTGGGTGGATCACCTGAGGTCAGGAGTTCAAGACCAGCCTGGGCATCATGGTGAAACCCCATCTTAAAAAAAAAAAAGAAAAAAAACATAAATTTAAAGCAATAGAGTTAAAGATGGAAATTGTTAGACATGCCGAAAGTAGTAAATCTTATTCCATAATCAGACATTCATTGGGCTTGAACCAGTTGACTGGTTGTGAAGGAAAAGAACAAAATTAAGGAATAGAGGCAAAGATGCTGTATCTTTTGAGAGAAGTAACTGGGGATTACAAAAGATATTTATTTTTTTCTCTCCAAGATGGAACCACCTCTAAACACATTTAAAACATGTAGGTCTGTTGCAGGCTTTCCTCACATTAAACGTTTTTTTCAGGCACACTTTTGCATGTCCAATTCAAAAGGTTACTTTTAATGCTTCCCCTCTCCAGTTCCTCGTGCATGTCCCCTGATTTCTACTTGTCGTCAGTCTAGATGCTCACACAATCTTCAGGTTAAGTAAGGTAAGTAGGAAGGAGAATAACAAGAAATAGCCAAATTTCAGTTGATTCCTCAAACAGGCCTTTAAGAGTCAAAAGGGCAGGCCAGATGCGGTGGCTCACATCTATAGTCCCAGCATGTTGGGAGGCCGAGGTGGGCAGATCACAAGGCCAGGAGTTGGAGACCAGCCTGGCCAATATGGTGAAACCCTGTCTCTACTAAAAATACAAAAATTAGCTGGGCGTGGTGGTGCGCGCCTGTAGTCCCAGCTACTGAGGAGGCTGAGGCAGGAGAATCACTTGAACCCGGGAGGTGGAGGTTGCAGTGAGCCGAGATTGCGCCACTGCACAGCCTAGGTGACAGAGTGAGACTCTGTCTCATAAACAATAACAACAACAATTAAATTCAAAAGGGTAAACCTGAGGAGTAAGGCATCACAAGAAGACTGGGAAAAAGTAGAGGAAGTAGGAGACCACCCCTCTGCCACGTGGAAGCAGAGAGAAAGGGCCCTGAGACTGGAGAGGAGGGGGCTAGTAGGGGTCTTGCATGGGAGTCTGCATGTGACCCGGGCAGGTAATGGCAGCTGTTGGTCTTTGACTTGACCATTCATGGTTATGTACCTTAAATTTATTTTTGTTTATAAAATGGCTTTGCTTACTTGAGGCAACACTAAGATGCTCAAAACAAACATTATTAGTACTTTTTTTTCACATCTTACCACTACAAACATTACCGTTCTGATGACTCATTTGCCTGCCCTATAACCCACCTCCTCAGACTCTGCAGATGGAAGGGCACAGCCTGCGTCACCCACACTCTGGGTATTAGTGATTAGGGTCAGAGCTGGAAACAAGACCCAGCTTTGCTCAACTTGAAATTTACAGTGAGACTCAGAGACTCTACTGGCTGAGTGCCAAGGCTGAGAGCAGGCAGTCATGAAGAGCTGGACAGCTATGTGCGTGGAGAAAGAGAAAGCTGGGTGGGCAGAAGACTAAAGCAGGGCGCTGGGAGAGGAGTAGGATATGCCTCTGCAGCCTGGAGAGACAGAAAAGGGAGTCTAGTTCCAGACTTTTCCATTTCTGTCCCTTTCTGAGGAAGGCGCGTATCTGACAACTCTTCCCGGAAAAGTGAAGATACTAGATACTTATATTTATTCTCACACTAGCCCCACTTTTAAAAATTAGTTCAATTGTTTTGTTTCACTTTGAACTCATTTTAGATTTACTGGAGAGTTCTTGTAAACACTTCACCCAGCTTCCGTAAACGTTGATGTCTTACACAACCATGATACATTAGTCAAAGCTAAGAAATGAATCTTGGTGCAATCGTATTAGTGTATTACTAGGGTAACCAACTCATCCAGGTTTTCCTGGGACTTCCTTTTTTATTTTTAGCACTGAAAACCTTGCATCCTAGGAAAACCTTCAGTTCCAGACAAACTGGGCTGTTTTGACTTTAAAACTGAGGGCCAGGCGTGATGATGCAAGCCTGTAGTCCCGACTTGGGAGGCTGAGGCATGAGAACTGTTTGAACTTGGGAGGCAGGGGTTGCAGTGAACTGAGATCGTACCACTGCCCTTCAGCCTGGGTGACGGAGCAAGATTCTCTTTCAAAAAAACAAAAACAAAGTCTTCCAAAACTGAGAGTTTCATGCTCCAGGATCCCTCAGTTCCCAGCAAACCAGGACAGTTAGTCACCCGTTACAGACTTCATTTGGATTTCCCCAGTTGTCAGGTCTCAGATCTCCTCCAACCTATGGCTGTTTTCAGACTTTCCTTGAGTTGCATGATCTTGGCACTTCTTAAAATTTATTTATTTATTTCAGATGGAGTGTCGCTCTGTTGCCCAAGCTGGAGTGCAGGGGTGCGATCTCTGCTCACTGCAAACTTTGCCTACCAGGTTCAAGCGATTCTCCTGCCTTAGCCTCCTTAGTAGCTGGGACTACAGGCATGGGTCACCATGCTCAGCTAAATTTTGTATTTTTAGTAGAGATGGGGTTTCACCATGTTGGCCAGGCTGGTCTTGAACTCTTGACCTCAGGTGATCTTGGCATCCCAAAGTGTTGGGATTACAGGCATGAGCCACCACACCCTGCTGATCTTGGCACTTTTTAGAATGTACTGGTCTAATGGGGTCTCCTTAATCTCCTCCAATCTATGGCTGTTTTCAGACTTTCTTTGATTTGCACAATTTTGGCACTTTTTAGAGTGTACTGGTCAATTAATTAGTAGAATGACCTCGAATTCGAATTCATCTGACATTCTGTCATGACGAATCTGCAGTTATGAATACGTGAGAGGTGAAGTGTCCTTCCCATCTTACCAGAGGGTACATGATATCAGCATGATTTATTATGTGTGATGTTAACCTTGATCATTTGATTAAGGCAATATCTCCCAGTTTCCTTTAATTTTCCTTTTCCATGTCCTAGCCTTTACAAGTAAGTCACTAAGTCCAGCCCATACTCAAAAGAAAGAAAATTAAGTTCCAATCTCCTGAAGAGAAGATTACCAAAAAAATTTCTGGACGTATATTAAAACCATCAGGGTAACTAATAAATATCTTGGTAGAGATACTTTGAGGCTATTCAAATACCTTATTTCTTCCAAAAGTTTTTCCCACTAATTTTTAGCATTCATCAGTGATCTTTCCTGTAGAAATTCTTACTGGGGCGTGTCCTGGTAGTGAGTTTCTATGCTCAGTCAGCAGATGATCCTTCTGTGAGTGATTGCCTGGAATACAGACGGTGCTCAGACAATTAAATTATTGCCTTTCTCCCCAGGGCTGCAGTGTAGAGCAGAAGCATCCCATTTGGAGCGCTGGTGACTGAGGATTCTGGAAGAAGGCGGCACGGAACCTTTAATGCTATTACCCACAATTTCTCCATTGCCGTGGCAGAGAACCCACCCTCATATGGGAGCACTTCCTTTCTGTTCTTTTCCTTTCTTCTATTAACCTTCTCCCCAAACACCACCTGCAGGCTGCCAGAGTTCCAAACTATCTTACCCACACACAACACTTACCATGGCCCTGCCTTGTGGCCTGTTCATTGCAAATAGAATTGAAATCTACCTTTTAACAAGACCCTCCTCATACTGGCTCATGCTTCTTCCTCCAGCCTCATCTCCCACCATCTTTCTCTTTCTATCTAAAACCGGAGCCATACTGTGCATATTTTCTTCTTTAAAGCACTCCTGCTACGCCAGGCCCCTGTGGCTGTGCATAGGATGCCCTCTCCAGCTAGAATGTCTTTTCACTTCTTTCTTCCCATGAGCTTTTTCCTACTTATCCTTAACGGCACACCTGGGATGCCATCATCTCTGTGAAATCTTTCCTCCCTCTCTCAAGATCTAACCTCTGTGTTCCCACGACATCTTTCACCTATTAAACAGACCTCTGTTGTGGAACACATTATGTTGTTTTGAAACTTTTCTGTGTCTATTTCTGCCTTTTTTGCTGGAGTGGGAGCTCTTCAAAAGCAGGCACTGCTGGCTGGGCATGGTGGCTCATGCCTGTAATCCCAGCACTTTGGGAGGACGAGGTGGGTGGATCACCAGGTCAGGAGTTTGAGACCAGCCTGACCAACATGGTGAAACCCCGTCTCCACTAAAAATTAGCCGAGCGTGGTGGTGCATGCCTGTAATCCCGGCTACTCGAGGGGCTGAGGCAGGAGAATTTCTTGAACCTGGGAGGCGGAGGTTGCAGTGAGCCAAAATAATGCCATTGCACTCCAGCCTGGGAATAGAGCAACACTCTTACAAAAAAAAAAAAAAAAAAAAAAAAAAAAAGCAGGCACTGCCTTGTTTATGTAGCTTCAGCAAAGGGCCTACACCTAACAACGCTGCTAACATTTTTTGAGTGCCCACTTTTTACTGGCACAACAAATTACCTCACTGAATCTATATAAGAACCATATAAAGGACGTATTTTTAAATGCTCCCTATTTTACATATGAGAAAACTCAAGCTCATAGAGCATAATAGACTTTCCGAGGTGACACAGCCAATAAAATGTGGAGCCAGAATTGGAATTCAAGTGTCTTTGACTCCAAAGGCCCTTCTTATAACCATGGAAAAAATTGGCTCCTAAGGAGCCTGTATGTCTACAGTGACATACAGGAACTGTCCCCAAATGCAGCATCAAGAAAGTCACTTTAGACCCAGTCTGGCTCAACCCCTTATGCTAATGATGAGAAAACAGACCCGGAAAAGTGGTATGCAATGTTTTTCTAGCTTTGGAGCAAGAATCTTGTTCAGGGCTTTGATCTTCTGACCCCAAGGCTCCTTCCACTTTATCACACTGACAATTTGGTGAGAGGCAGCCACAGCATTTGTCTGATGAAAAGGGTGGCATCAGATATAAGATCTTCTTCTAGAAAATGAGCTTTATTCTCAAGTGTGAAGAGAAGTAGCTGGTGATATATAATAGCTATAGATTTGCACAGGAGATGACACTGTGTCAACACAGGACCAGAGTGAAAGAAGGAAGGGTTTGCTGGGATGTGATTTACAGACAGGTACTTAACAACAGTGTGACCTCTAACGAGTTGATTCTTTCCTCTTTTCCTTCCGCCTATTCTCCTTCCCCACATTCCTCCCTTTTCTTCTCCATTTTCCTCCATCATTTCCTCCTTTCTTTCTCTTAGCTGAGTGGAGTTTTCACATGATAACTCTAGCTAATGAACATAAGTATAAATTACCAACTTAAAACCATAGCTATTAATTTATAGCTAAAAATGCTGATATTGAGAGGTGAGAGGTACACCTCTTAATAAAGTGACTTAATAAAGTTTTATAAACACATCTGAGCATTTATTAATCTTTTAGAATTAGCTTAGAATTTCTACATTGTATAATTTTAAATATGAAAACTATTTTTATTTTAATAGAAAGCATACTGAAGATGGCTTCAGTGTTTAATCCAACCAAATGTTTATATAAGGAATACAAATCCTCATGAACACTTCCAAAAAATAAGAGAGGATAGAAAACTTCCCAGCTCATTCTATGCCACCATAACCCTTACATGCAAACCAAAAAGAGACATCATAGAAAAAGAAGGCTACAAATTAATATCTTTTACGAATATAAATGTAAAAATCTTCCCCAAAATACTGTTCAACTAAATCCAGGAATATGTTAAAAGGATTATATACTATGACCAAGTGAGATTTATCCTAGGAATTTAAAGCTGGTTTCACATTTTAAAAAAAATTAGTTGATGTAATAAACCATGAGAATAGAATTTTAAAGCCATAGTGATATTAATAGACATAGAAAAATCATTTCACAAAATCTCACAAAATTACTTGACTATTTTATAACATATAGAGAACAAAGTAGCAATAGAAGGGAACTTTCTTAGCCTGATAAAGGGCATTGACAAAAAATCCATAACTGGTGATGGTGATATACTGGATACATAAAGGGTGATATACTGGATGCTTTCTCACTAAGATCAGTAACAAGACAAGGAAGTTTGCTCTTATGACACCTATTGAACATTGTGCTACAGGATCATGCCAGTGGATTAGGCAAGAAAATCAAGTAAATGGCATCCAGTCTGGAAAGAAATAAGTAAAATGGCAATTGCAGATGCTATAATCTTGTATATAGAGAGTCTTAAGTAATCCATACACGCAAAACTGTTAGAACTAATAAGTTCAGAATCATTGCAGGATTAATGTATTGCAAGATTAATGTATAAAAGTCAATTGTATTTCTTCTTTTTTTTTTTGAAGTGAGGACTCACTCTTGTCACTCAGGCTGAAGGGTAGTGGCGTGATCATAGCTCACTGTAGCCTCTATCTCCCAGGCTCAATTCATCCTCCGCAACTCACCATCCCAAGTAGCTGGGATTACAGTTGTGTGACACCATGTCTGGCTAATTGAAAACTTTTTTAAAATTTTATTTTAGTAGAGATGAGATCTCTCTATGTTGCCCAGGCTGCTCTCAGACTCTTGAGATCAAGAAATCTTTCTGCTTCACCTCCCAACATGCTGGCATTACAGGCATAAGCCACTGCACCTGGCCTCAGTTGTAGTTCTGTATGCTAGAAATGAATAATCAAAAATTGAAATTTAAAAATTTCATTTGTAGCAACATCAATAATAATATAATATTCAGGAATAGTTTTCACAATAAATCACAAGACTTCTACACTAAAAACTACAGAATGTTGTTGAAATAAACTAAATAAGACCTAAATAAATGGAAAAAACATTCTATGTTTATGGATTGAAAGACAGTATTACTAAGGTGACAATACTTCTCAAATTGTTCTACAGATTCTACATAATCCCAATTAAAGTACCAGCTGTTTTTTTCCCCCAGAAATTGACAAGCTGATCTTAAAATTTATATGAAAATGCCAGGAACCCAGAATGTTCAAAACAATCTTGAAAAATAAGAACCAAGTTTAAAGATTCATAGTTTCCAATTTTAAAAAGGACTCTAAAGCTACAGTCATCAAGACAGTGTGGTACTGCCATAATGATAGACATATAGATCAATGAAATAGAATTAGAATGCAGAAATAACCCATTATATATACGGTCAATTGATTTTTAACAAGGGTTCCCAGACAATTTAATGAAGGAAAGATTAGTCTTTTCAACAGATTTTGCTGGGGCTACTGGATACCCACACTCAAAGAAATGAAGGTGAACACCCTATCTCACACAATATGTAATAATTAACATAAAATGGACCTTAGATCTAAATGTTAGGGAAATATTACACTCTTAGATGAAAACATAGGCATAAATCTTCATGGCCCCAGACTAGACAATGGTTGATTAAATACAGCCCTGTAAGTTGATTACCTCTGTAGAGAAAAAAATATATAGCACTAAAAGCATAAGCAACAGCAACAAGAAATAGATAGTTTAGATGTCATCAAAATGAAAAACTTATACTTCAAAGGATACTATCCAGAAAGTGAAAAGAGAACCCACAGATTGGGATAAAATACTTGCAAATCATATGTTTGATAAGAGACATGTATGCAGAGTATATAAAAGACTTTTACAACTTGATAAGAAAAAGACAACTGTGGTAGGCTACTTTTGCTTTGCTATGAAGGAATACCTGAGACTGGGTAATTTATATGTAAAAGACGTTTCATTGGCTCATGGTTCTGCAGGCTATAGAAGCATGGTACTGGCATCAGCCTGGCTTCTGGGGAAACCTCAGGGAGCTTTTACTGATGGCAGAAGGCCAAGAGGAAGACACATCACATGGCAAGAGTAGGAACAAGGGACAGGCAGATGCCTCACACTTTTAAACAACAAAATCTCACAAGAATAAGTTCACTATTGCAAGGACAGCACCAAGTCATGAGGGATCTGTCTCCGTGTCCCAAACACCTCCCACCAGCCCCCACCTCACCTCCAGCACTGAGGATTACAATTCAAGATGAGATTTAGAAGGGACTACATCCAAACCATATCAACAACTCATTTTAAAATGTTGGCCTAGTATGGCGGCTCATGCTTGTAATCCTAGCACTTTGGGAGGCTGAGGAAGGAGGATCGCCTGAGTCCAGGAGTTTGGGGCTGCAGCGAGCTATGATTGCACCAATGCACTTCAGCTTTGGTGACAGAGCAAGACCCCAACTCTAAAAAATAAAGTAAATAAAAATGACAAACTATTTAAATAGATATTTCTCCAAAAAGATATAGAAATGGCCAATAAGCACACCAAAAGAAGCTTAGCCTCATTAATCATTAGGGAAAGGCAAATAAAAAATGAGAAGCCAGTTCAGAAACCCACTACTATGGCTGTAACATAAAAGAACAATAACAAATGTTGGCAGGGATGTGGAGAAATTGAAATCCTCATCCGTTGCTGGCAGGAATGTAAAGTGGTGCAGCCACACTGGAAAACAGTCTGAAGATTTCTCAAAAAGTTAAATGTGGGCCGGGCACGGTGGCTCATGCTGGCAATCCCAGCACTTTGGAAGGCTGAGACAGGTGGATCACTTGAGGTCAAGAGTTCGAGACCAGCCTGGCCAACATGGTGAAACCCTGTTTCTACTAAAAATACAAAAATTAGCAGAGCGTGGTGGTGGGCACCTGTAATCCCAGCCACTTGGGAGGCTGAGGCAAGAGAATCACTTGAACCCGGGAGGCGGAGGTTTCAGTGAGCCGAGGTTGTGCCACTGCATTCCAGCCTGGGTGACAGAGAAAGAATCTGCCTCAAAAAAAAAAAAGTTAAATGTGAAGTTATATGATTAAATTGCCTCCCTAGGCATATTTCTAAAAGATATAAAAATATATGTTTACACAAAAGTTTGTACATAAGTGTTCACAGCAGCAGTGTTCATAAGGGCCCCAAATCATAAACAAACCAAATTTCCATTTATTGAGTAAATAAACAAAATGTGTTATATCTGTACAATGGGATATTATTTGGCAGAAAAAAGAATTAAGTAGCTACCTGCTACAACATAGATGGATCTTGAAAACATTATGCTAAATGAAAAAGGACAATCACAAAAGACCATATTTGTATGATTCCATTTGTATGAAATATCTAGAATATGCAAATCCATTGAAACAGAAAGGCTGAATATACGTGTGTGTGTGTGTGTATACATGTATGTATATGTAGAATATATATGTATGTGTGTGTGTGTATATATATATATATATATATATATATATATATATATATACAGGTAGGGGTAGGCTATATTTAAGTATGCCAACAATAATGGAAACTTAGTGAGAAATAAATTTCTTCCAATTTTGAAAAAAAAAATGAGAGTATGCAAGCATTTCTATTAATGCTATTTTTTTGAGAGTTTATTTAATCACGTAGTTTTGTGCTTTTTGAGAGCATGTTTCTTTAGTCAAGGACTTAAATGTTTTAGGAGATAAAGAGCTTCTTTCACTACATGTGAAAACATGGAGAAACTGTGGAAGAAATCAAAGTAAAGTACTAGAGAGAAGAGAAAATAGATGCAGACACTTGAATGAAATGCTAGAATCATGAAGATGGGCAGAACGTACTAAATGAAGAGAAGAATACTTGAGGAAGAGAAGAATGTGGAGTCCCTTAATACCAGTCAAATGAAAGTCCTGTATGTAAAATTATCAGCAAGCTGGAATGAGCAGAAAAGAACAAGGGAACTATGTGTTCAATCCAGAGACCTGTAATGCAAGTTACTGGAGATAATAGTCAAACATATCCAGTACCTGTAGAAAGCCTGTAGAACTTTCTTTTTGTTAACTATTGAGATTGGTTGGAGTTGCATCAGTTTCACAAGGTACAACTAGTCAAATAATGAAAGGCATGAAGGGAAAATACTCAACGTGTTAATTATTTCTCTCCCTCCCTGACATGTGTATATGTAGAATACATATGTGTATATATATGAGGATGGGGTAGGCTATACTTAAGTATGCCAACAATAATTGAAACTTAGTGAGAAATAAATTTCTTCCAATTTTGAAAACAAATGAGAGTACACAAGTATTTTCCTAGCTTGATATTCTAGAGTTAATGTTTTGTAACCTTTAAGTTTCCCACGCAACAGAAGCCACTTCAGATCAAACCATTGTTAATGCGTTTGTTCTCTACTGCCGATGACCAGAGGGCTGTCCCTGGCTTCCACTGGGGAAGAGGTGAATGAAGAGCCGAGGTCGATGCTGCAGTGCTAGTAGGAGTGACTAATGGTTTCTGCAAAGTCAGTGAACAGGACTTCTGTGCATCTTCATGTTTTCTTTTAGGCAACTGGACAGTAAATGTTCCTCTCAAAGCTTTGGCAGCTGTGAGGATGGTTCTTCATGCTGCCTTTTGTGCTGCTGCAGTCCACTTCTGGGATGAAGCAGAGCTTGGTGAATCATCTGTTATTGTTCCTTCTCCTTCTCCTTCTCCTCCTTCTAGTCTTCTCCTCCTGGTGGCCTTCTGGGTAATGTGTGCTATGGGGAAGAAAGCAGCCCAGCAGCCCGACAGGAGTCTGAATAGCATGTATTCCAAGGTTCAGGGACTCTGTGCAGGGCCAGTGTTGAGTGACAATCTATTGTTTCCTAACCAGTCCTCAGATGGTCTGTGCCAAGTGCCTAAGAAAAGGGGGTGTCATCTGAAACTCTGAGACAAACGAAAGAGCTATAAGAAAAGGCACTCACAACCCCTATCTCTCCCTGTATAAAAATAAACTCAAAATGGATTAAAGACTTAACCCTAAGACCTGAAATCTACTGGAAAAAAACAGGAAAAGCTTCACAACATTGGTCTGGGCAATAATTACTTGCATATGACACCCAAAACACAGGTAACAAAAGTCAAAATAGACAAACAGAATTACATCAAACTAAAACACTTCTACACAGCCAAGGACACAATCAATAGAGTGAAGAGACAACCTATGGCATGGGAGGAAATATTTGCAAACCACACATCTGATAAGCAGTTAATGTCCAAAATATATAAAGAACTCGAACAATAGCAAGACAACAAATAACATGATTAATAAATGAATAGAAGACTTGAATAGACATTTTTCAAAAGAAGATATACAAATGGCCAAATTTGTATGTAAAAATGTTTTTACACCTCAACATCATGAATCATTGGAGAAATACAAATTGAAGCCACAGTGAGACATTACTTCACATATTTTTAGAAGGGCTTTAATTAAAAAGACAAAAGATAACCAATGCTGTTTAGGATGTGCAGAAAAGGGGACTCCTGCACATTGTTGGTAGGAATGTAGAGTAGTAAAGCCTTTATGGAAAACAGCAGGGGTCCCTCAGCAAATTAAAAATAGAATTACCCTATGATCCAGCAATTTCACTTCTGGGTGTATATCCAAAGGAGGTGAAATCATTATATCAAAGAGATATCTGCACTCCAATGTGTATTGCAGCACTATTCACAATAGCCAAGATACAGAATCAAGCTAACTGTTCATCAATGGATGAATGGATAAAGAAAATGTGTCATATGTACACAGTGGAATACTAGTCAGCCATAAAAAGGATGAAATCCTGTCATTTCTAGCAAAAAAGGTTGGAACTGGAGGTCATTATGTTAAATGAAGTAAGTCAGGCACAGAAAGACAAATCCTGCATTTCACTTATATGTGAAATCTAAAAAAGGAGAGGGAGAATATTAAGATATTGGTTAAAGGGTACAAAATTTTAGTTAGATCGGAAGTATACATTCAGGAGATCTTTTGTACAATGTGGGGATTATAGTTAATAACAATGCATTGTACACTTGAAAATTGCTAAGAGAGATTTTAAGTGTTCTCACCACAAAAATGGTTAAGTACATGAGATAATGGCATATTATAATTGAACCTTTCCACAATATATGCATATTTCAAAACAAGCTGTGTATGATAAATATATACAACTTTTATCTGTCAATTAAAACAAACACACACACACACACACGGAGAAAAAGAAAAAAAGAAAAGGCACTCACAGTGATTTACCTTGGCCGAGGAAGAGAATGTCCAAAACTGGTGTGACGAAGACAGTTTGCCTTCAGAGTAAAGAATATTAATGAATAATGGGCTGTGCATGGTGACTCATGCCTGGAGTCGCAGCACTTTGGGAGGCTGAGGCAGGAAGATTGCTTGAGGCCAGGAGTTGGAGTAATGAAGAATGGAAGAGCAGCAGGTGTGCAATGGAGTGGGAAGAGAAGCTACAGCTTCAGCAGGAAGGGTGAGGTCCACTTCAGGGCCACAGGCCCAGGGCTACCCAAAGAGAGAGGCGTGGTTAGGGATAGCGAAGGCAAGGAGTGCAGGCTGGTCATGAGCACATGGGATGGCTGACACTGAGAGGCAGGGTTTTGATTGTTGGGGATTGTGGGGATTTCATAGCTAGGGCTAAAGTCAGAGACTGTTGTCACTGTGACCCAAATTCATGATGGCGCTTTGCAGTCTGGCCTTGGGAACAGGCACCGTTTCTGGCCCTGTTGGGTACTGCTCTCTCTAATTTCTTAGACGCCCGACCCCCAAGCCTCACATTGTCCTCACACACTCATGCCCTGGTCAGAACTCTGCTGAATACTTGTGGGATCCTCCGCACCTCTCCAGTGCTCTCTCCCGGGCACCTCTGTCCTCATCGACACTGGATCTTGTGGACTCCAGCCTCTTGGGCTCTTCCTTCTGAGCTTGAGCTTAGCCTTGAGCTCTCTCAAGTCAGGAAGGGCACCTTGTAGATTTCCCATCTCTTGGGGATCTTGGTCTTTCACAGCCAGATGCCAGTGCCTTGAAAACCTTTGTTTTATATGTTATCTGAATTTTTGGCTGTTTTAGGCAAGAGGGTAAATTCATTCCCTGTCATGCCATCTTTTCCAGAAGCAGAAGAAGAAATCTTTTTTTTTTGACACGGAGTCTCGCTCTGTCTTCCAGGTTGGAGTGCAGTGGCACAATCTCATCTCACCACGACCTCCGCCTCCTATGTTCAAGCAACTCTCTTGCCTCAGACTCCCATGTAGCTGGGATTACAGGCACCTGCTACCTCACCTGGCTAATTTTTGTAGTTTTAGTAGAGATAGGGTTTCTCCATGTTGCCCTGACTGGTCTCGAACTCCTGACCTTAGGTGATCCGCCCACCTTGGCCTCCCGAAGTGCTAGGATTACAGGTGTGAGCCATCACACCTGGCCAAGAAACCATTTTTGAACTTGAACAAAGTCTACCCCAGTGTGTGCTGCACCCACATCACTCCTCCAAGCACACTGGCATGCACAGATGCTCTTAACTGACATCTGTCCATCAAATCTCAGTCCACATGTCACCTCCTCAGCCTGCTCCTGGCTCCCTGAATTTGAGTTTGGCCCTCTGCTGCTATGCCAAGCTCCGTGGGACCCCTGTGTTGTGCTCACTGGACTTGTCCGCATCTCCCTGGGCCTAAGCCTCTGCACTCATCACTCGCCTCCTGCTTAGCACAGGTAGGGGCCACGTGTGGACTCTGCAAACATCGGTCCAACGTGTGAATGAGTGAAGGAAAGAAAAACCACAGCTTCTCGCTCAGCTGAGCCTTTTGCAGACTGAGCGGGAGGTAGTTTTGAGAAAAGAATGAGCTGATTTAGGTCTGGCCATGTTTTCTTGGAAGAAATTCCTTCTGGGAGCCACAGTTTCTGGGCTGGTTGTCTAAGTTCAGGGAGTTGTGCCTGTGAACAACTTTTATAGAGAAGATTTTGCCTTTGTCTTTACTGGCACGTTTTCGCATGGTAAAGGCATGGCCCAGTGTGGGATCAGAATTGTAGCTCCTGAAGAAAGATCTGCCTTCGTGGCCGTCTTCTTTGTAGGAGACAGGGTCTTGAAAGCAGATTGGTGAGTGTTCAGTATAATAGCTGACATCCACGAAAATGTTGGGAAATGCATTGCTGATGACAACAAAGCCGGGCTCCCCAGGGAAGAGGGCTTGTGCAGAGTGATGTGAACTGGAGAAAATAAAGAGGAGGAAGATGAGGGTTGTTTTCAGGCAGGGCAGTGTAATCTGACACAGAGGAAAGAGTGTGGCTTTGTGTCAGACAAAGCTGGCTGTAAATGTAAGACCACTTGGGCTAATTGCTTCCACTCTTGGAGTCTTGGTTTTGCCATCTGATAAATAAGTTGTCTAGACAAAGGAGATGATGGATGGAAACACCAGCTCAACACAGTGTGGGCTGCGTTCCTCTCCCTGCCTCTTACACTCTCCGTCTCCCTCACGGAAGATAAGACAAGAAGGGCACCAGGCATGTCTGTTTTCAGAGAAAATCCTGTCTACCAGCCTATCTGGAACTTCAGGGAGGGGATGACACTCTGAAGACTCCCTGTAACTCACTAGTTGAGAAGACTCAGCCCAGAGGGATGTGAACATGAGCATCTTTATTTCCCCCCGACTCTTATCTGTGCTCTATTGAATCTCCTTCCCATCCCTCACAGCATCCTGGTAAGATTCTGTAACTTTCAGGTGTCTCTTGGATATTAAACCTTAATTTAAAATTATACTTTCAATCTCAATCTTGATTTAAATCTTATCTCCTTGGAAGCTCTGAGGACTAATTTTCAGGCAAAGTGAAGAATGTCACTTTACTGTATGTTTAGCCCCTCTATGGTCAAGGTCAGGGTGCGCTCCTGGGAGGCAGTCAGAGGCACCGCACTTCTTTTGTGTCCCTCAGCTGCTGGTGGCTGCCCAGGAAGGAGGAGCTGGCTTGGGGGGTGGGAAGATGGTGTGGGTGGGGAGGGAGCACGTTTCTTGCTCTCACTCCGCATCCCCAGACGTGTGCTCTCTAGCTGGATGTCTGCAAACATTCTTAAGGGCTGCTGGAATCATCTTGCCCCCGAGCTCTAACTGGATAGTCCAGTAGCCCAGCTTCTTGAGCCACATGTACAGCTGAACCATCAGGTCGCCTGCCTCTCAAACATCTGAGGCTCCGATTCGCAGCCTCACCTCCCCTTTTTCTGTCTGCTGGTGCTTGGAGACTCGGTGAAGGCTCCTGGGAGGCCATTTGACCATCTCTTCTCCCGCTTTCACGTATCCATGCTTCTTCCTCAGTCAAAGTCTTCCATTCTGGCTATGCTGGGGCTCCCGTCAGTGTCCAGTGTGGGGTGTGAGCCCCCATTCCTCTCTGCTCCTTGCTCCTGAGATGGTGTCCGCTGGTCTCACCATCCCTCCAGGCTGGCTGTGCCCGGGCTCCAGAGTGGGCTCAGCATGGTGGCATACGTGGGACAAAGGAGGGTGGCCCTAGGAGCACAGAGCCAAAGGTAATGTGGTCCAAGTGAAGACCCTGGGGAAGGAATTCAAGAAAAGAAAATGGTGCTGCTCTGGCTCCGTGCCCCAAACTACTGCAGAAACAAGCTGGTGGGGGCCCCTTTCTCTCACTTCCAGGGGAGATTGGCTCCTATCAGAGATGCACAAGGAATCCCTTCCATTCCTGTGAAGGGACTCAGTCAGCCATGGCTCTCTCCTGTAAGTCCTGCAGTGTGTTAAGCAGAGTCGCTGTTTTCCCAGGACCCGGTCACAGGCACTGCTCTGTCCAGACGTTCAGCCGCTTTGTTTTCTTGGCCACTCCTGGAAGGCTCTTCACATTTATTTATTTATTGAGGTGGAGTCTCACTCTTATCACCCAGGCTGGAATACAATGGCGTGGTCTCGGCTCACTGCAACCTCCGCCTCCCACGTTCAAGCAATTCTCCTGCCTCAGCCTCCTGAGTAGCTGGGACTACAGGCACGCACCACCACACCTGGCTAACTTTTATATTTTTAGTAGAGATGCGGTTTCACTATGTTGGCCAGGCTGGTCTCCAGTTCCTGACCTCAGGTGATCTGCCCGCTTCGGCCTCTTAAAGTGTTGGGATTACAGGTGCGAGCCACTGCACTCAGCCTTCACATTTATTTTTATGGTCATGTCCATACAAGACATAAAACAATCTCATTAAAAAAAAAATCACTAAATTCATCTTTTTTGAGGGCAGGACCACCCCTCTCACCATTTACACATCAACTTTAATCTTGGTAATTCAGTTTCTTTTGGTTTAACACATAGTTGATTTGGTTAAATATTTCGCCAAAATCAGACCTGACCCCTCTTTCTCCTCCTATCCTTGCCTCAGTGTGAGGGAAACTATCAGTTCGGGTTCTTGCGTTGTCCTTGTTTGGAGCAAGGTTGCAGGCCAAGGCTCAGGGAAGTCCCAAGAAGGCAGAGTCTAGCAAGACACTGTCCCTCAGTGGACATGGACGTGGACGGTGGAGCCGTCGTCACCTTGGCTGCAGGCCTAGCTTCACCAGACCGCTGGGCTCCATCCTGCCTTAGCCACCATGGAAAATCAGCTCCCCAACCTAAGCCCTGACTCCGTCCCTCCTGAGCCAGGCCCTGGCAATAGCACCTGATTGGCCACAGTCAGGACACAGGCCCACCCTATGGCCAGCCAGTGGGGGAGGGGACTATTTGTCCCCATCCCCGGTAGCATTCATGTTTTCAGAGGTAGAGCTGCCTCCCTTCTGTCTTGGGATTCCCATAAATAGAAAAAAGAAAAAAGATTTAGCTTCTGAATAGCTAAAATAAGAACCATGCTCCAGAGCCAGAGGGGGCCTCAGCCGGCCTCTGTCCAACCACCCGTCTCTCTCAGCATCAGCAGAGCTTGGAGAACAACCAAGACATTTTCTACATCTCTTGGAGAAGGAGGCAGATGGCAGCTGGGGATTCTGAGGCTGTGTGCCTGCCAGAGGTCATGGCAGGGCAAGCCCGGTCCTGCTAAGGACAATGGTGGGCATGGCTGAGTCTCAGAGGGCCAGTAGTGCAAGAATGATGATAGCCATGTCTGCAGAGGGAGATGAGCCAGCTTCGTGCACCAGCTGCAGGCCCTCAGCAGAGCCATCGCCAGAGGTCAGAGATCTCCAGGCTGAGCTCTCAGCTGAGGACTGCCCCCCACGTGCTCCTTCTATGGGTATTCTCTCTGACACCCTGCCAGACATGATCTTTGGCTTAGTTAGCTAGAGATACTGTTAATTTTTTTTAGTTAGCCAGAATTGGCTTTTTTTTTTGTTTGAAACCAAGAATCCTAATTGTGTGGCCCAAATGTGCCATGCCACCAGCTCTACTCTCCTGGGCTCCCATGTTGCTGTAAGGCCAATTGAGTCACCAATCTCCTTCCAGAATTTTAGACGGGAGGTGGGGCAGCCTACTGTGCCTGCCTTCAGGTTCTTCCTCAACATAAGTTGGCTCTCTTAGTCCCTTAAAAGGGACCCAGGTAATGCCTGTTCTGTGTCTCCCCACTAACAGATCTTGCTGATGACCCTTGGCAGGGAAATGGTTACGAATCCTAGCCTGTGACCCTCTTCACACTCACCACCACTCTCGGACTTAAACTCCATGCTGTAGTCTCAGAGCTGTTTCCTGATCATCTAACTCAAATAAATCCTTTGAAATTCAAGGGGAAACCAGTCCTCTTTTAAGCACCCAGCTCTTGGAATGGTGCTCAAAAGTAAGAATTTAGCTCTTTGTTCTGGTTTGACTCTTCCCTTCCCCCTCCCTGCAGGATGGTGCAGGGTGAAGCCAAGGGTCCCTGAAAGGTGGTGAAAAGGTCATGGGACAGGACGCCTGGGAGCAGCAGTCTTTTAGTATCTAAGACATTATACTACTACATTTTCCTTTTGAAGTTAGGTTACATTTTATTGATTATCTCTGGAGGCCTTATTAAATTTTGAAGATTATGGTATGACATTGTTAAAGATGGCTTTACATATGATAATGCATTTCAGAATCAGATGTTAAACTCAATCAAAGGACACTCAATCCCAGTTGGAGATGCATTTGCAGGAAAGCAGCTCGTGACCCTTGTAGCCGACGTGGAGGGGCCCAGTGTCTCTGCTCCCCCCACCTTCCCTGCAGCCCGCACTCAGCAGGTTCATTGGCTGCAGCTGTCCTGCTCACTGACTATCCCTTCTCTTGCCTCTCCCAGGACTAGCCTCTGGGATTTGCAGAAATAAATTTAACCTACCCAGCAACAGGGTAGCCACAAAAAGGAAAAGCAGACTCCCAGTAGGGGAAGACAGGGCCATGGGGTTGTGACTAAGGAGTAGACCCATGCCAACGGACAAATGACAGAGGCCCGGGAAGTGACTTGCTGGGGCCTCATGGGGAGTGGGAGGCCGTGGAGCTAGGGGTGTGGGGAGCACTTCTTGGTGGCTGCGACTGGCAACAGGAGTGAGTTCTGACCCAGTGGGCAGAAGAAATGGACTTTCTAATGACGGTGTCCAAAAAGGTGGTCCTCATCGGGGCTGGGTCTGCCTTAGATGGCTCCTGTTCCACTTTCCTCTCTGCCCAGCAGGAAGTGCCTGAAGCTGTGACTGCAGCAGGGGCTGTGATAATGGAGCAGGCAGTGGCGCTGTGGTGGGTGGCTTGGTGCCTGAGGAACAAGCTCAGACCTGGACAGACAGTATTGGGCAGGTGGGCAGTGTCTATCCCCTTTCCAGGACCTGGTGTATGGGAGAATCCCCTCTGCAGGGAACAAAATGCAGGGAGATGGTGGCTCTGAGCTTCCAGGGTTTCAGATCTCATATCAGGATGCCTAACAAATCCCAGGGCCCAGCCACTGCAGTTTAGTGACCAAGAGATGCTGGCCCTCACTGAGGTCTGGCACCTCTGTTCCTGCTGGCCTGGTGCCAGGTTCCCTGGCTTTCCTACTCACTTGAGAAGGGATGTGTGCAGCAGGCCAGCAGAGTCCCTCCTCTGCCCTGGGAGGCCCTGGACAGATGGAATCCAAGGTGGAACCCCTCCTGCCAGCCCCCTCATCCCTGGTGTCTCAGAAGGAGGAGGCTCCTAGAACTTCTTATCCAGTCCCACATTCATTACAAATCACTATAAATAGTAGAAAGTGACTCAAACCCAACCACTTCCCTTTGGCTAAAGAAGCTTTTCTCTTTGCACTGAATCTGACTCTAGGCCTGGACCACAACACTCAGAGGTCCAGGGAATAAGTGTGGGTTTCTAGGACAAGGGCATCCAACAGGTGGACCAGAAGGAAGAATAGATGCAGGAGTGTTTTGTTCCTCCAGATGGGAAGGGGCAGGGTATGAGGATGGAGGGATTTCAGGAAACTTCTCCCTCTGGTCCTGAGGAACTCAGCCCCCGACTCCTTGTCCTAATCGATGGTGATCATGGGATTGGCGCTGAGAAGACAGGGGCACGGGGCTGCTGCAGGGGAAGCTCACAGTACAGGGACTTGCGTCTCCAGTCCTGGTTAACCTCTGGCTCTGGGTGGCCTCAGGCCCACTAGGCTGGTGATGGCATTGGGACAGCTGGCAGCATAGGATGCTTAAACAGAGGAAGAGCTTGAGACACTTTTCCTAGTTCCCTATTGGCTGTGCAGGTGTTGGGAAGGTGGCTGAGGAATCATGGGGTGTGGCAGAGAGGCCACAGGCCTGTGGAACCAACAGTGGTCTCCTCTGAAGATTTCAGGGGCCAAGGCCATTAATACCCCCTGCCCCCACTTACCCAGAGGAAGCCAATGAGGACCTGGAGGGCGAGTGCATACCTCAGGTCTCCCTGCCACAGCCACAGGGACTGTCAACCCCAGGGCCCTTGGCTAGAAGGCAGAAGAGGTGACCTAGAAGACCATCCTCCCTTCCCTGGAGGAAGCCACACCTATACAAGGGTGGGGAACCAGGGAGAGCTGCTTCATTAGCAGAAATGGACATTTCAAAGACGATGAGGGCAGAGAGGGAAACTAACAGTGCTACTTCTCATTTTCCACTGTTTTCCTGCTCTGATCTCGGGGTGGAGTTGGCATGTCCCGGGCCCCATGAATCAGCTGCTGCTGGGGTCAGCTTCATTCTTAATGTCCTCAGGCTGACCCAGAGGGGTGGGTAGAAGGCATTCCGGAAAGAAAAGCTGAAATTTAGGTCTCACGATGAGAAGTCTTAAGCATTCAGTTCTAGCTAAAACTCAAGATACCTGAAAGAAGCCCAGAGAATCGAAAAAGGGAGGCTGCTTTTTCCTCCCCAGTCTCCTTCCAGCGGACGGCAGCTTTCAGTTCTGCGCTGCTGGCTGCCTGAAACAGCAAACCCTAGAAAATGATCTATTCTCTGAAGTTAATGATCTGGAACAATAGATTGGCCTCAGTCAAAAATCAATTTTTATTATTTGGAGAAGGAGCTGGATAAAGTCTCCCTTTTACTGTCAGGCCCAGAGATGACGATCCTGAATTACGATTGTTCAAGGACAAAGTCTCGTTTGGATTGTGGTTTGGGCACATTAGCCATTTTTTCCTTTCATTAATTCTTAAAGCTTAAATTCATACTTCTGCATACTTAGTGATGACTTGTGTTACTCTCACTTAAAATAAATCAGTTAGACTTGGTTTCCACCTAGAGAAGAGTGGCCGGGCACTCTTTGATCCAATTCGGAGTGAATGGTTATTAAGTGGGTTGTTTGTTTGCTTGAGACTGCCCAGAGCACATTGGTCTGGTGCTGAGTGTTCCCAGCAATGGGCTGCCCTCGCTCTTGTTAAGGCAGTTGGAACTAGTCCCAGGGCTCTCGTGAGCTGCAGTTCACTGTGGTTTTATATCTTGCGGTGATAGGGAGGAGGAGTTGGTGACACCTGTTCACCAGAGGAGGAGATGGAAACCCAGGGGAAGGGGGAAGCCTGGCCAGAGTCTGCAAAGATGGTGCCAGATGCAGACCCTGCACCATCAAAGATGACGCCTTCTCCCGCCTGGTGCTCTGGGACCCCTCCAGAGCTTCCCTTGGACTGAAAAGCCTTATTTACTCTCTTTCCATCAGATCCAGGCGTGCAGTTGTCATTCCTGCCACTTCCTGCCTTGTCGAGGCTCAAAGTCCCTTAGGACCTGGCTTCCACCTTTGCTCCTACCTCACTGAATATCGGGTACACTGGCCTCTCACTCCCCAGCCCCAGTCCCTTAATCCCACAGACCCTCCATGAACAGACCATTCACAGTTCCGTGTCTTTGCTCCTTCTATCCCCTGCCAACCCTGTTCCTGATCCTTGACTTTAAACCTGGAGCGACTGTCACCTTGGGAAGGCCTTTGTGTCTTCCTCTCACCTGGGCAGTGCGTGGTCCCCTTGGTCCCCCTATAATTCCCATATGATCTTGCATCAGAGATTCTCCCAAGGTTCCAAGGCCATAATCCTCTCTCCCTACTAGGCTCTGATATATTTTTTTTTAATGAGGTCTCACTCCATCACCCAGGCTGCAGTGCAGTGGCATGATCAGAGCTCACTGCAGCCTGGACCTCCTGGACTCAAGTGGTCTTCCCACTTCAGCCTCCCAAGAAGCTGGGACTACAGGTGCACACCAGTATGCCAGGCTAATTTTTGTATTTTTTTGTAGGGGAGGGGTCTCACTATGTTGCCCAGCCTGGTCTTGAACTCCTGGCCTCAAGCAATCTTGGCCTCCTAAAATGCTGGGATTACAGGTGTGAGTCACCATACCCATTCTCGCCTCTGAGCTTCTTAAGGGTAGCTCTGACTTCTCTGTGTTCCCATAGCTCAGAGTAGTGGCTGGTCCATTCTTGGGAGGTGCTCCCTAGATAGTGAATTTAATAAACACTGGAAGCAGCATGGTTTTATTTACATGTATTATAAGCCACGAGAAGAGCTTGGCAAACTTCCTTAAATAAAACTAAATTGTCTTTTGTGAAAACTCATTTCTGAGAGCCACAGGTAAATGTATATTTGTTTGGTAAGATGAAAACCTGATTCTCTTGATTGTGAGTGCTAACCCAGAAGCCTCATTGAATATCAGGTACACTGAATAATCAATCATAATGTGAACACTTTAGTTCTTGAAAATGGAATTTCTTTCAAGAAAAAAAACATTGAAATAAATATTGTTTATTTGAGACTCAGCCCTAAACATATAAAACAATCTTGCAATTTGAGTCGACTGTAAACTTAATGTGAGCCCCGGTGTGATGTGATGGTTAGGAATGTGCCATGAATGTAGACTGCATGAGGAGAAATGGACATGCTTTTGTGGTAGAGACTTTTATCTTTTTTACTTTACCTCAGAAAATATCTGCTCTGTGATAAGCGATAGAATGCTTCCCCCACCAAAGATCCCCATGCCAATTCCTGGAATGGGCAAGTGTTACCTTACATGGCAAAAGGGACTTTGCAGATGTGACAACATTTAAAAAATTCGGTAGGAGAGATTATCCTGAATTACCATGTGGGCCCAATATAACCCCTACCCCCTAAAAGCTGGGAACCCCTCTTGCCTATGATCCCTATGATCAGGAAATGCGAAAATGGGTCAGAGAGGTGCTACGTTGATGGCTGAAGACAGAGAAGCAATCACAAGCCAAGGGCTGGGGCAGCCTCCTGAAACTGTAAAGGCAGGAAAACAGATTTTCCCCAGAGCCTCCGGGAAAGAGGCTCAGCCCTGCCGGCACTCCAGCTTTAGCTCAATGACCCATGTTGGACTTCTAGCCTAAAGAGCTGTAAGATAATAAATGTGCGTTGTTTCAAGCCACTAACTTTGTGATAATTTGTTGTAGCAGCAATGGGAAGCTAAGATCACTCCTATTAAATCTTAATTAATCAATTGCATGATGGCTAAAAAAAATAGGGAAAGAACAAATGAATCTTTTCCGAAATGCCTTCCTGGAGCCCTCAACACATACTGACCTTGACCTTTTCTGAATTTCAAACTTTGTCATCTGTGCTACTCATTAGGCATTAGCTAATGGGCCATTGTGTATGGTTATAGCTGATCTCTTGGTCAAATAAATGTTCTGTCCCTCCTGCAGGGGGCTTGGTTCTTGGGACCACAGCTCAGTGCCTACAGTGGAGCCTCTTCCTTCTGAAATGTGAGGTGCTCACCCCACATGGGTGTGATCTCTATGGTCCCCAGGACCATTAGCATGCACTTACAGTAAAACAGCTTCAGTATTTCTAATCTGAATGGGGGTGACAGTTTACTCCCTCAGTGGAGGCAGGACCTCTCCTTCAATGTGTGCTCAGACATCTTGGAGGTCCTAGGGAACGTCACCTGGGCTCTCCATTGGCCCATCCCTTTTCTCCTGTTCTGGTCTCTGTGTTGAGTTTCTTCTGCCTATTGCTTGAGAGAGCCCCCTCCACTCCCTCGCCTCCCTGTCCTTTCATAAAGCCCCAGTTCTCACTCTGGCTGCTGCCTCCCAGAGCTCTCTAAATGGCATTGCTCCCCAAGGGGCTCCACCCTATTGCATATGCTTCCGTCTTCTTGAATCCAAGTGGGCCCTGTGCCAGGGAGAAGTGGGGCCCCCTTCTGTGCCACTTTTTCATCCAGACCCCGGCAGCCCGCCTGTGTCTGGAGCCCCACAGCGTTACTCATGAAAGCAACTCTTGGCTTTTACTTGCAGTTACTTTGTCCTCGCAGGGTAAGCTAGAATCAATCTAGCCTTCATTTGTTCATCTCCATTTTTCTGCTCTTGCCTAGAAACCCATGTGCCACTCATGCAAATAGGTCCTAGGACAGGGGAGGGGCTTCTGCTGATGGAGGAGGGAGCTGCCATACCCTAGTGCATGGCACAACCTGGGTCCTCACATCTTTGGAAGCCGATTCCATGAATCCTTTGAATTTCTCTATGTAAACCCTTTTGCTCATGCCTGAGACCCATGTATAAGATTATCAGGCATGAATAGGTTGGACCAGAAAAAAATGCCAACTGGAGTCTGCAGGTGGCGGAGGAAAGAAGACCAAAGCGTGGGTCACACTGGCGAGGCACAGGTGAGTGGGGAGTGCAGGCTGAGGGTGAGCAGTGGCCCCAAGTTCCTGGAGTGGGCTTTATGTCAAGGGACTTGGCGACCTACCCTGTGGGGCTATGAAGATTCTCCATAGTTCCTACTTGGCAGTTCCCTGAGTAGTGACTTTTTCTGTCATCTTGGCCATTGCATGTGCATTTTTAGCACTGTCTCTAAGCGTTCTTTGAATCTGGGTCTTCCCTTTATCACCATGGCACCTTATTCCCATTTTCTTTGCTGACCATTATTTTCAGTGGGAAGGATTCTTGCCTCCTTGGGGCACTTTATGTGTGGGCCTCTTTTTCAATAATTACATACATCATCTCATTTTTCATAACAATGTTTTGAGGTGAGTAAGAGAGGTTAACCTGCCCAAGGAGCACAGCTGGTGTGAGGCAGCCTGAGGGTGCCAGTCAGCTCGAGAGTCGGCTTCATGCCCCCTCCCCTCCTCCTGTTAGTGACCAGCAACTATGTAGCAGTCATAGACACATTTCCAGCTGTTGTGGCTTCTAGATTATGGATATTAGTCAGGAGATGAGTTCTGGTGGGGGGCACTCACGAGTTGGTTCCTCTAATAAGAAGATCAGACATTTAGAAAGACATCTGCAACACGTGTTGCATGAGGATGGGAGTTACTCATCAAAACAAAAATGGAAATGCTTGAACATTCACACTCTCACAGCCATGCACAGATATCACATACACCACACACCACACCACCCACCACCCCATCCACCACACACCGCACCACACCACACCACACCACACCACACCACACCACACCACACACCACACACACCACACACCACATCACACACCACACCACACACCACACCGCACCACACACTACACCACACATCACACCACACCACACACCACACCACCCACCACTCCACCCACCACACACCGCACCATGCCACACCACACTACACCACACACTCCACCACACCACACACCACACTATACCACACACCACACCACACACCACACACACCACACACCACATCACACACCACACCACACACCACACTGCACCACATACTACACCACACATCACACCACACCACACATACTGCATACATACATCATACACACTCATCTCATTCATATACCCTGACAACCATGCACAGATATCACATACATCACACACCACACCACACACCATGGGTACACCACACATGCACACTACATACCACGTATACACACATGGAGTTTTTCTCTCCTTCCCCTGGTCTTCTCCAGGGCTGACTTGTCTCCATGTGCACTTGTGACACACAGGCAAAGCCAATGGAAAAACTACAGGTGGCACTTTCAGCACCTCTCTCTCTACACCTCTTTCTCTACACCTCTCTCTGCACCTCTCTCTCTGCACCCCTCTGCCCCTCTCTGCCTGAGACCAGAGAGCAGCTGCCTGAAGTTGGCAGCCGATGACATCCGAAACCCTGAGACCTAAGAACACATGATTACCAGGAAGGAGGAAGCTACTTTTTCCTGCAATTTTGAAATTCAAGAATGCGTCTGTGTCAGAAAATTGCACATCCCCACCCACAAATGCACAGCCAAGGACAGAGCAAGAGCTCCGGACAACAGGGGAGTGTTGTGCTGCGTAAACGTCAGAGAAAACCGACCTTTAAATAGATCTTCCATCAGATTTTGTAAATGTATCCTTGTAAGTGATCTTCATCTTCAGTGAGTGTAACTAATGCTTCTGAGAAAGGCAGAAAACTGAATTGAGAGACAATCCTCAATTTGTTACAGTGTTATGGATGTTCTGTACATAAAAGCAATCCCTTATTTGGAACAGAAACAAACATACCATGTGTCTTAACAGAAGGTAAGGTTTTTTTTCTTCTACTCTGTTGAACAAATAATAATAATAATAATAAAACCTTGGTTTCAGAAGGCTCTGTGGCATTAGTCTGCCTAGAAGTTACGTGACGTCCTGGGCGCTGGTGAGGACAGTCTCAAGATCACCTGCTCAGCCCCTCCCTGGCCTGGCTCGCAGGGGCTGCCTGCCCCTCTGAGGCTCTTGTCTTCCTGGGGCAGGTCATGCTCCTGGTCCATGGGCGCCCTTGTTCCAGCCTTTCAGAGGGAGGCCCTGATCCCTCCCTGGCGTCGACTGGAGGACGATGGGACCACAGGCTGGGGCTGTCCCCATGGAGGTGCTGAGTGACCCTGATGTCTTGCTTCTCCCCTGCAGTCTCTGATCTGCCCTTCAGCTGCAGTGGGGGAGGGGAGAGGCCACACATCTGGCAAGCTACAGGAGCTGGAATAAGTCTCACTGAGGGGTCCCCTGAGCTTCTAGGAAGAGGTGATTATCTGTAAGGACAGATCTGGGGCCGGAGAGGAAGCTGGGCTCTCAGCAAGGAACTTTCTTTAAGCCAGTCTCTTAGGTCCAACCCCACCCTTTAATTTCTTTTCCTTTGCTGGTTTGTGGCAGACCCTGAAAAACCACTCATTTGGCTATTCTGGACAAAGCTGGAAGCAGCATTGCTTATACAGGTGCTGGAAAGGTGAGGAGATTTGGAGTCTTGAAAATTCTTGACTACTTTGGAGTGGAAAAAGGAACAATGTCATAAAAGTTGGAGTGATGAGAATGTCAGTACCTACTAGGTGCTCAGTAAACATCCACTGAAAGTGAAAAGGAGAGGAGTTTTGTCGGAGGAGATAAAAGGAGCTGCCTGTCTGCAGCTTGACGCCATCCTGAAGGGATTCATACGTGCTCATGAGGGCTGTAAGATGAACGGTTTCATGGGGGGGCAATCATGGAGCTCCTTCCCGCCCTGGAGCTGTCACCACCTTTCTTTATGTCCATGGCAGTAGTGGTGCTTGTGTTGATGTTAGTTTGCTGCCCCACAAAGGGGATGATGTCATCTTATCCCCAGGCCTCAGAAAACCCAGTCTGGGGAGATTCAATAGTGCTAGTTGCCCAACTATCTTGTTAAATGGGTCACTATAGGATTCATTTCTAGATCCATTTCTTGTGTGGCAGAGACCCTGCTTATTTTTCCTTTCTGGGGCTGCTTTGAGGCCTGGTTGTGGAAAGGGGGCTTCTAGGTAGCACAGAGCCAAAGCATTCTCTTTCTGAAGTTCACAGTTGCCTTGGGAGAGGGCATTTGATGGGGACAGTCTGTGAGTAATTGAGATTGGCTAGATGACAAAGCAGTCCACCTCCTGTTTGACTTCATAGTATAAATAACGCTTGTTCTTTTTAACTCCACTACAATGATTTAGTCCAGACTAGAACTTTTACAAGAAGTTTTATATAACTTAGGACTTCTTGGTTGCAAGTAACAGAAACTAAATTTGCAAACTTAACAACAAAAAAGAAATGCAGAAATGTATCAGACTCTTCTTCCAGCCTCATGGAATGTGAAGGATGGGCTAAAATTGGGCTTCCAGAATGGACCCAGAGACAGGGGCTGTGCAGAGCCCAGACAGTTCTCACTGATAACCTCTGTTTTCCTCTTTGCTTTTTTATTTCTTGCAGAGTAACCCCCTCTATGCTCTAGTCGGCCTAGCAAGTAAGATCACCAGCTTCTCTCTTCTTCCTGGGTTGCAGACCAGTGACCCCAGGGAGATGGAATTAACCTTTTCTGGTTCTCAATGCCAAGTTCCCAGGAGTGGAACTCACTGGCCATCTCAGGCTAGATTCCCAGACAGGCCTGGGTCTGCAGAAGGCCCTGGGAAACTCAGTTTGCATAAATTCTAATTTCTGATTTCTGCACCAGGGCAGAATAAATATGTACCCCTTACTCCATGGCAGATCCCTACTAAATTGCTGAGGGGCTGGGCAGACAAAATGCCCACTGCAATCCCCAATGTGCCCCCTGCTTGGCTCTCTCTCCTGCACTGCCACAGGCATCTCTCTAAGACCAAGCCTGGGCCTAGCTCCTGTGCTTAAAGGCCCAGCTGGCTTTATCTGCCAAAATGAGGATTTTCTACCTCCCTGGCACTGCAGACAAGGCAGTTCAGTTCTAAGCATCTTACCCTCTGGCCTAAAGACCTCAAATGCCCTCCTTGGGTATTTGCTCATGCTATTGGCTTTGCACAAAACGCAGACCTTTCTGTCTTCTGTTTGATCTCTCTTCATCTTTCTGGAAGCCTGCTCAAGCACAACTGCTTGTGGACACCCTTCCCAGGGACAGAAACTACTCTTCCTCTGCTACCGCATGGGACAAGGTACAGATCTCCCCACTAATCCAATATGATGTCAGGTGCCCCTCTCCCCCAATAGAACTTGTCTTCTAGGTGGGGCTGTCCCCTCTAGAAAGTGCTTAAATGTTTGTGAAAGGAAGAAATGAGTAGACAAGTGTAGTTGCTACAGTGTCACTTGCAGCCCTGGGTGAAAGCAATGGACAAAGAGGGGAGAAGGGAGGGAGAAGATAGTTCTGCTGACCCGCACAGGTTGTGCACTCGGGCATCATCCTTTGTGAGAGTTGCACTCATGCCAAGACAGGGCTAGGGGAGTTTTCTGATGAAAACTCAGAGGTGAAGCCTGTCACCTGGCAGGCTTGTGTTTTAGGGCTGGGTGTTGGGTTTGGAGGCTGCAGAGCTGAATGCTGTAGATCGGCTGGGGAAGGAAAGGTTGGCTTCAGGCTGCAGCCTGTGCTTTCTCCATGCTTTCTCCAGGGAAATTCAGGCGACATGAGAATGGAGAACTGGAAGGCAGAGACATCAAACCCGGCTACCCACACAGGGAGGAGGTGTTTCCCCAGGCGCACTCCCCCTTGCTGTGAGGCTCCAGCCAGCTCTGCAGAAGGGAGCCTGCCTCCAGCCCCACGCCCTTTGAAGTGTGCACGAAACTGGGCAGCGTGAACAGTTTTCAAGCCACAGTCAGGTTTTAAATATTTTTGCTCCTCATTGTAAAGCGATGCATGTCTATTGTGGAAGAGTTGTGAAATACTGAAAAGTCAAAAGAAGAAAAAAAGGCACCCATCAGCCCCTCATCCAGATATAACCCCCATTAAACAGCTGGATTTTCTCTGTGAATTTCTTCGCGATGTTGATCTCATGCTATGATGACCACGTTGTGTCCTTAAATATTGTTGTTAGTTTTACATGTAAGCATTTATTTCCATGGCCATGGACTGTAATTTTTAAGGGCTTTGTAATATTCGATTTCTGAATGAGTTACAATTTGCTAAACAGTTTTAGGCCCAGGTTTTAAGTATGTTTACAGCAATGCAACCATCTGTGGGACATGAAGAAGGGGCAGTGGTGGCCAGGACCACACTGATTTGGGAGGGTGCCAGGAGGTGGCCCAGGGATCCCGCAGCCTCTGGTCATGCCCTGATTGTGACTGAGAATGAAACTAGCTGAAAGAGCTGACACAGAAGAAAAGATACAAATCTGGGTTACAGGAAGATAGAGGTTTGCATTGTTTGTCATTTTTACTGGTTGCAGGACTTCAGACAAGTTATCCAAGCCTGCTGGGCTTCAGTTTTTTAATCTAAAAAATGGGGTGATGACTAACGGACTCAAAGGATTGTACTAAAAACATAAAGTATATCATAGGCAACATGGAAGCATTTAAATATACAAACTAAAAATACATTAAATATGTAATATGTGCTGTATGGTATAATTTCATCCTATATAAATAGAATATAGAAAATATGGTGTAGGCTATGGAAAACAGATGTAACTTATGTGAGAGAATATAGAAAGACATCAGAACAGTGTCTGGTACAGAAAATAGGTCCTAATAGTTGTTGGAGTGACGGGTGCTCCTTTTTGACTTAGCTGAAATGATGCATGAACAATCTTGTTTGGAATCACTGCTGTTTTGTGGACCAAACTTCACAGAGGAGGAAGGCCAAGAAAGACCAAAGTCAGTGAGCTTGGCAGTGCCTGACCTCTTCTGGTCATTTCTCTGCAGAGGTTACTAACCCAGACTCTCAGTTGCCTTGTTGAGCAGGGAGAGGATTTGATGGTTTTGCCCAACTTCCTCAAACCCATGACTTCCCATTTCATTTTCCAACTGGCCGTTCTTAAAGACTGAAACTATAGTTTTTGTGTTTTGCTGTTGGCTCTCTCAATTGCAGAAAAAGCTTTGAAAAATGTCCTAGCTTCTGCCTAGTGGCAGAGGAGCAGGGTTGCCCTGGCACATGCTACAGAGATTATCTGGAAAATGAACACACCATCCATTGAAGTTCTCCCAGTGGCATGTCAGGCATTCAGGAATTCAGCCAGATTCTACCTGAGAGGTGGAAACATGGAAAGAGTGGGGCTTCCAGACTTCAAAGTACCCCAATCTCAGGTCCCTGTGGGTGGGGACTAGTTAGAGGTGTGGCCTGAATTGTAGCTTTATCACCTATAAGTGTTAGGTCCTTGAACGATTCACTTATCTTTATCATAGAATGAGTACAATGTCATCCATGCGGTAAGCGTGTTGTGAGGATGAAATAAGACCACACATGTAACATGCCTAGGACAATTCCCTTCCCTCCCATTTCCTCCTCTCTCTGCTTAAGACACGTTCTCATTTTGTCACCACTAAGCTTTCACATATGTATGCACTCACACACATAGGCACTCTATTCATACCTAGGCATGCAAACACACACACATTCATACACAGGCATACATGCACACAGGTGCATGCACAGACACACACACGCACAGATGCAGAATGCAATCCTAGGCTTAGACTAGCACACTTGTGTACATCTACATGCAAACGTACACACACACATGCCTACACACATGCAAAGGTACATGCATACACACAGACACATACACAAGCACACACATGCATAGGCATGAACATGCATTCACAGGCTTACACTCACACACATGCATGTGTGTGCCCATCATATGCAAACTTACATATGTGCATGCACACACACATGCATATATGTGCCCATGCCCACATTGATCTATTCAGTTTCCCAGACATGACATGAAATTTCACCTCTGTGTGTCTTTGAAAGCATTCTTTCCTTACTAGGAAAATATCTTCAGTTCTTCATCAGAAAACTCCTCATCTTGTCTGATCCACATCAAATGTCATGTCTTCTGTGAAGCATCTCCTGCGTTCCCTACACAGAACTACTGGTTCCTTCTTCATTTCCCCAGGAAACTGTGAGCAGGTTGAAGGGATATGTCTTACTCATCTTTGGATCTGCAGCATATGACACAGAATCAGGGGTCCTGAAATGATTACTGAATGCTGAAAGGGCAGGGGCAAACTCCATTTCATCAGGTTCCTTGGTCTGTGACACTCTTTTTTTTTTTAGAAAGAAAGAGGAAGAGATTTTAGAAAAAGAGAGAAAAGGAGACAGAAAGAAACTGCAAAAGAAAGACAAAAATGAAAGAAAGAGGAAGAGATTTTAGAGAAAGAGAGAAAAGGAGAAAGAAACTGCAAAAGAAAGAAAAAAAGAATGAAAGATAGAAAGAAAGAGGAAGAGAAAGAGGGAGTGAGAATGGGATTCTTGTTTTATTGCCCAGGCTAGAATACAGTCTAAAAATGGGTATTAAAAACCTCTTTTATGCCAATAATTGTGTTTAACAATGGAGACAGGAAGGAATAGGGGATGAAAATAACAAA